>CAKAJE020000876.1:0-140315 GCA_916610135.2 Macropis europaea
CAGCTGAAATAGGAGCGACGTAAATTGAACAAATGTGATACAATTTCGCTGAATTCTTAAATTAACCATAATATAAAATGATCTAACCGCGTCTCTGTTTGCCCTACCCTTCAAGTTTAATAGTGCATTTTATTCGCCATTTCATGCGCTTTGAGATGCCGCTTAGCCCAATACGCTATCTGAAATAGGAGCGACGCAAATTGTATAAATGTGATAGAATATCGCTTAATTCTTATATTAACCAAAATATAAAATTATCTAATCGGGTGTCTGATTGCCCTATCATAGAAGTTTGAGAGTGCATTTTACTCGCCATTTCACGCGCTTTATGATGCCGCCTAGCCCAGTACGCTATCTGAAATAGGAGCGACTTAAATTGAACAAATGTTATAGAATTACGCTGCATTCTTATATTAACCGTAATATAAAGTCATCTAATAGGTTCTCTGTTTGCCTACCCTAGAAGTTTAATAGTGCATTTTAGTCGCCATTTCATGCGCTTTGAGATGCCGCTTAGCCCAATACGCTATCTGAAATAGGAGCGACGTAAATTGAACAAATGTGATTGAATTTCGCTGAATTCTTATATTAAACAAAATATAAAATTATCTTAATCGGGTCTCTGATTGCCCTATCATATAAATTTAATAGTGCATTTTACTCGCCATTTCACGCGCTTTAAGATGCCGCCTAGCCCAGTACGCTATCTGAAATAGGAGCGACGTAAATTGAACAAATGTTATAGAATTACGCTGCATTCTTATATTAACCGTAATATAAAGTCATCTAATAGGTTCTCTGTTTGCCTTACCCTAGAAGTTTAATAGTGCATTTTAGTCGCCATTTCATGCGCTTTGAGATGCCGCTTAGCCCAATACGCTATCTGAAATAGGAGCGACGTAAATTGAACAAATGTGATAGAATTTCGCTGAATTCTTATATTAAACAAAATATAAAATTATCTAATCGGGTCTCTGATTGCCCTATCATAGAAGTTTAATAGTGCATTTTACTCGCCATTCCACGCGCTTTAAGATGCCGCCTAGCCCAGTACGCTATCTGAAATAGGAGCGACGTGAATTGAACAAATGTGATAGAATTACGCTGAATTCTTATATTAACCGTAATGTAAAATGATCTAATCGGGTCTCTGTTTGCCTTACCCTAGAAGTTTATTAGTGCATTTTACTCGCCATTTCATGCGCTTTGAGATGCTGCTTAGCCCAATACGCTATCTGAAGTAGGAGCGACGTAAATTGAACAAATGTGATAGAATTTCGCTGAATTCTTATATTAAACAAAATATAAAATGACCTAATCGGGTCTATGATTGCCCTATCATAGAAGTTTAATAGTGAATTTTGCTCGCCATTCCACGCGCTTTAAGATGCCGCCTAGCCCAGTACGCTATCTGAAATAGGAGCGACGTAAATTGAACAAATGTGATAGAATTTCGCTGAATTCTTATATTAACCATAATGTAAAATGATATAATCGGGTCTCTGTTCGCCCTACCCTAGAAGTTTAATAGTGCATTTCACTCGTCATTTCATGCGCTTTGAGATGCCGCTTAGCCCAATACGCTATCTGAAATAGGAGCGACGTAAATTGAACAAATGTGATAGATTTCGCTGAATTCTTATATTAACCAAAATATAAAATGATCTAATCGGTCCGTGTTCGCCCTATCGTTGAAGTTTAATTGTGCATTTTACTCGCCATTTCATGCGCTTTGAGATGCCGCTTAGCCCAATACGCTATCTGAAATAGGAGCGACGTAAATTGAACAAATGTGATAGAATTTCGCTGAATTCTTATATTAACCACAATATAAAATGATCTAATCGGGTCTCTGTTCGCCCTTCCCTAGAAGATTAATAGTTCATTTCACTCGTCATTCCACGTGTTTTGGGATGCCGCCTAGCCCAGTAGGCTACCTGTAATAGGAGCGACGTAAATTGAACAAATGTGATAGAATTTCGCTGAATTCTTATAATAACCATAATGTAAAATGATCTTATCGGGTCTCTGTTCGCCCCACCCTAGGAGTTTAATAGTGCATTTCACTCGTCATTTCATGCGGTCTGAGATGCCGCTTAGCCCAATACGCTATCTGAAATAGGAGCGGCGTAAATTAAACAAATGTGATAGAAATTCGCTAAATTCTTATATTAACCAAAATGTAAAATGATCCAATCGGGTCTCTGTTCGCCCTACCCGAGAAGTTTAATAGTGCATTTTACTCGCCATTTCATGCGCTTTGAGATGCCGCTTAGCCTAATACGCTACCTGAAATAGGAGCGACATAAATTGAACAAGTGTGATAGAATTTCGCTGAATTCTTATATTAACCATAATGTAAAATGATCTAATCGGGTCTCTGTTCGCCCCACCCTAGAAGTTTAATAGTGAATTTCACTCGCCATTCCACGCGCTTAAGGATGCCGCCTAGCCCAGTAGGCTATCTGAAATAGGAGCGATGTAAATTTAACAAATGTGATAGAATTACGCTGAATTCTTATATTAACTGTAATATAAAATGATCTAATTAGATCTCTCTTTGTCTTACCCTAGAAGTTTAATAGTGCATTTCTCTCGTCATATCATGCGCTTTGAGATGCCGCTTAGTCCAATAAGCTATCTGAAATAGGAGCGACGTAAATTGAACAAATGTGATAGAATTTCGCTGAATTCTTATATTAACCAAAATATAAAATGATCTAATCGGATCTCTGATTGCCGCACCCTAGAAGTTTAATAGTGCATTTTACTCGCCATTTCATGCGCTTTGAGATTCCGCTTAGCCCAATACGCTACCTGAAATAGGAGCGACGTAAATTAAACAAATGTGATAGAAATTCGCTAAATTCTTATATTAACCAAAATGTAAAATGATCCGATCGGGTCTCTGTTCGCCCTACCCGAGAAGTTTAATAGTGCATTTTACTGGCCATTTCATGCGCTTTGAGATGCCGCTTAGCCTAATACGCTACCTGAAATAGGAGCGACATAAATTGAACAAGTGTGATAGAATTTCGCTGAATTCTTATATTAACCATAATGTAAAATGATCTAATCGGGTCTCTGTTCGCCCCACCCTAGAAGTTTAATAGTGAATTTCACTCGCCATTCCACGCGCTTAAGGATGCCGCCTAGCCCAGTAGGCTTTCTGAAATAGGAGCGATGTAAATTTAACAAATGTGATAGAATTACGCTGAATTCTTATATTAACTGTAATATAAAATGATCTAATTAGATCTCTCTTTGTCTTACCCTAGAAGTTTAATAGTGCATTTCTCTCGTCATATCATGCGCTTTGAGATGCCGCTTAGCTCAATACGCTATCTGAAATAGGAGCGACGTAAATTGAACAAATGTGATAGAATTTCGCTGAATTCTTATATTAACCAAAATATGAAATGATCTAATCGGGTCTCTGTTCGCCCTATCCTTGCAGTTTAATAGTGCATTTCACTCGTCATTCCACGCGCTTTAGGATGCCGCTTAGCCCAATACGCTATCTGAAGTAGGAGCGACGTAAATTGAACAAATGTGATAGAATTTCGCTGAATTCTTATATTAACCATAATATAAAATGATCTAATCGGGTCTCTGATTGCCCTATCATAGAAGTTTAATAGTGCATTTTACTCGCCATTCCACGCGCTTTAAGATGCCGCCTAGCCCAACACGCTATCTGAAATAGGAGCGACGTAAATTGAACAAATGTGATAGAATTTCGCTGAATTCTTATATTAACCATACTATAAAATGATCTAATCGGGCCTCTGTTCGCCCTACCCTAGAAGTTTAATAGTGCCTTTCACCCGTCATTTCATGCGCTTTGAGATGCCGCTTAGCCCAATACGCTATCTGAAATAGGAGCGACGTAAATTGAACAAATGTGATAGAATTTCGCTGAATTCTTATATTAACCAAAATATGAAATGATCTAATCGGGTCTCTGTTCGCCCTATCCTTGCAGATTAATAGTGCATTTCACTCGTCATTCCACGCGCTTTAGTATGCCGCTTAGTCCAATACGCTATCTGAAGTAGGAGCGACGTAAATTGAACAAATGTGATAGAATTTCGCTGAATTCTTATATGAACCATAATATAAAATGATTTAATCGGGTCTCTGATTGCCCTATCATAGAAGTTTAATAGTGCATTTCACTCGCCATTCCACGCGCTTTAAGATGCCGCCTAGCCCAGTACGCTATCTGAAATAGGAGCGACGCAAATGTAACAAATGTGATAGAATTTCGCTGAATTCTTATATTAAGCAAAATATAAAATGGTCTAATCGGTTCTCTGATTGCCCTATCATAGTAGTTTAATAGAGCATTTTACTCGACATTCCATATGCTTTAAGATGCCGCCTAGCCCAGTACGCTATCTGAAATAGGAGCGACGTAAATTGAACAAATGTGATACAATTTTGCTGAATTCTTAAATTAACTATAATATGAAATGATCTAATCGGGTCTCTGTTTGCCCTACCCTACAAGTTTAATAGTGCATTTTATTCGAAATTTCATGCGCTTTCAGATGCCGCTTAGCGCAATACGCCAGCTGAAATAGGAGCGACGTAAATTGAACAAATGTGATACAATTTCGCTGAATTCTTAAATTAACCATAATATAAAATGATCTAACCGCGTCTCTGTTTGCCCTACCCTTCAAGTTTAATAGTGCATTTTATTCGCCATTTCATGCGCTTTGAGATGCCGCTTAGCCCAATACGCTATCTGAAATAGGAGCGACGCAAATTGTATAAATGTGATAGAATATCGCTTAATTCTTATATTAACCAAAATATAAAATTATCTAATCGGGTGTCTGATTGCCCTATCATAGAAGTTTGAGAGTGCATTTTACTCGCCATTTCACGCGCTTTATGATGCCGCCTAGCCCAGTACGCTATCTGAAATAGGAGCGACTTAAATTGAACAAATGTGATAGAATTACGCTGCATTCTTATATTAACCGTAATATAAAGTCATCTAATAGGTTCTCTGTTTGCCTTACCCTAGAAGTTTAATAGTGCATTTTACTCGCCATTTCATGCGCTTTGAGATGCCGCTTAGCCCAATACGCTATCTGAAATAGGAGCGACGTAAATTGAACAAATGTGATTGAATTTCGCTGAATTCTTATATTAAACAAAATATAAAATTATCTAATCGGGTCTCTGATTGCCCTATCATATAAATTTAATAGTGCATTTTACTCGCCATTTCACGCGCTTTGAGATGCCGCCTAGCCCAGTACGCTATCTGAAATAGGAGCGACGTAAATTGAACAAATGTTATAGAATTACGCTGCATTCTTATATTAACCATAATATAAAGTGATCTAATCGGTTCTCTGTTTGCCTTACCCTAGAAGTTTAATAGTGCATTTTAGTCGCCATTTCATGCGCTTTGAGATGCCGCTTAGCCCAATACGCTATCTGAAATAGGAGCGACGTAAATTGAACAAATGTGATAGAATTTCGCTGAATTCTTATATTAAACAAAATATAAAATTATCTAATCGGGTCTCTGATTGCCCTATCATAGAAGTTTAATAGTGCATTTTACTCGCCATTCCACGCGCTTTAAGATGCCGCCTAGCCCAGTACGCTATCTGAAATAGGAGCGACGTGAATTGAACAAATGTGATAGAATTACGCTGAATTCTTATATTAACCGTAATGTAAAATGATCTAATCGGGTCTCTGTTTGCCTTACCCTAGAAGTTTATTAGTGCATTTTACTCGCCATTTCATGCGCTTTGAGATGCTGCTTAGCCCAATACGCTATCTGAAGTAGGAGCGACGTAAATTGAACAAATGTGATAGAATTTCGCTGAATTCTTATATTAAACAAAATATAAAATGATCTAATCGGGTCTATGATTGCCCTATCATAGAAGTTTAATAGTGAATTTTGCTCGCCATTCCACGCGCTTTAAGATGCCGCCTAGCCCAGTACGCTATCTGAAATAGGAGCGACGTAAATGGAACAAATGTGATAGAATTTCGCTGAATTCTTATATTAACCATAATGTAAAATGATATAATCGGGTCTCTGTTCGCCCTACCCTAGAAGTTTAATAGTGCATTTCACTCGTCATTTCATGCGCTTTGAGATGCCGCTTAGCCCAATACGCTATCTGAAATAGGAGCGACGTAAATTGAACAAATGTGATAGAATTTCGCTGAATTCTTATATTAACCAAAATATGAAATGATCTAATCGGGTCCGTGTTCGCCCTATCGTTGAAGTTTAATTGTGCATTTTACTCGCCATTTCATGAGCTTTGAGATGCCGCTTAGCCCAATACGCTATCTGAAATAGGAGCGACGTAAATTGAACAAATGTGATAGAATTTCGCTGAATTCTTATATTAACCACAATATAAAATGATCTAATCGGGTCTCTGTTCGCCCTTCCCTAGAAGATTAATAGTTCATTTCACTCGTCATTCCACGTGTTTTGGGATGCCGCCTAGCCCAGTAGGCTACCTGTAATAGGAGCGACGTAAATTGAACAAATGTGATAGAATTTCGCTGAATTCTTATAATAACCATAATGTAAAATGATCTTATCGGGTCTCTGTTCGCCCCACCCTAGGAGTTTAATAGTGCATTTCACTCGTCATTTCATGCGGTTTGAGATGCCGCTTAGCCCAATACGCTATCTGAAATAGGAGCGGCGTAAATTAAACAAATGTGATAGAAATTCGCTAAATTCTTATATTAACCAAAATGTAAAATGATCCAATCGGGTCTCTGTTCGCCCTACCCGAGAAGTTTAATAGTGCATTTTACTGGCCATTTCATGCGCTTTGAGATGACGCTTAGCCTAATACGCTACCTGAAATAGGAGCGACATAAATTGAACAAGTGTGATAGAATTTCGCTGAATTCTTATATTAACCATAATGTAAAATGATCTAATCGGGTCTCTGTTCGCCCCACCCTAGAAGTTTAATAGTGAATTTCACTCGCCATTCCACGCGCTTAAGGATGCCGCCTAGCCCAGTAGGCTTTCTGAAATAGGAGCGATGTAAATTTAACAAATGTGATAGAATTACGCTGAATTCTTATATTAACCGTAATATAAAATGATCTAATTAGATCTCTCTTTGTCTTACCCTAGAAGTTTAATAGTGCATTTCTCTCGTCATATCATGCGCTTTGAGATGCCGCTTAGTCCAATAAGCTATCTGAAATAGGAGCGACGTAAATTGAACAAATGTGATAGAATTTCGCTGAATTATTATATTAACCAAAATATAAAATGATCTAATCGGATCTCTGATTGCCGCACCCTAGAAGTTTAATAGTGCATTTTACTCGCCATTTCATGCGCTTTGAGATTCCGCTTAGCCCAATACGCTACCTGAAATAGGAGCGACGTAAATTAAACAAATGTGATAGAAATTCGCCTAAATTCTTATATTAACCAAAATGTAAAATGATCCGATCGGGTCTCTGTTCGCCCTACCCGAGAAGTTTAATAGTGCATTTTACTGGCCATTTCATGCGCTTTGAGATGCCGCTTAGCCTAATACGCTACCTGAAATAGGAGCGACGTAAATTGAACAAGTGTGATAGAATTTCGCTGAATTCTTATATTAACCATAATGTAAAATGATCTAATCGGGTCTCTGTTCGCCCCACCCTAGAAGTTTAATAGTGAATTTCACTCGCCATTCCACGCGCTTAAGGATGCCGCCTAGCCCAGTAGGCTTTCTGAAATAGGAGCGATGTAAATTTAACAAATGTGATAGAATTACGCTGAATTCTTATATTAACTGTAATATAAAATGATCTAATTAGATCTCTCTTTGTCTTACCCTAGAAGTTTAATAGTGCATTTCTCTCGTCATATCATGCGCTTTGAGATGCCGCTTAGCTCAATACGCTATCTGAAATAGGAGCGACGTAAATTGAACAAATGTGATAGAATTTCGCTGAATTCTTATATTAACCAAAATATGAAATGATCTAATCGGGTCTCTGTTCGCCCTATCCTTGCAGTTTAATAGTGCATTTCACTCGTCATTCCACGCGCTTTAGGATGCCGCTTAGCCCAATGCGCTATCTGAAGTAGGAGCGACGTAAATTGAACAAATGTGATAGAATTTCGCTGAATTCTTATATGAACCATAATATAAAATGATCTAATCGGGCCTCTGATTGCCCTATCATAGAAGTTTAATAGTGCATTTACTCGCCATTCCACGCGCTTAAGATGCCGCCTAGCCCAATACGCTATCTGAAATAGGAGCGACGTAAATTGAACAAATGTGATAGAATTTCGCTGAATTCATAAATTAACCATACTATAAAATGATCTAATCGGGCCTCTGTTCGCCCTACCCTAGAAGTTTAATAGTACATTTCACCCGTCATTTCATGCGCTTTGAGATGCCGCTTAGCCCAATACGCTATCTGAAATAGGAGCGACGTAAATTGAACAAATGTGATAGAATTTCGCTGAATTCTTATATTAACCAAAATATGAAATGATCTAATCGGGTCTCTGTTCGCCCTATCCTTGCAGATTAATAGTGCATTTCACTCGTCATTCCACGCGCTTTAGTATGCCGCTTAGTCCAATACGCTATCTGAAGTAGGAGCGACGTAAATTGAACAAATGTGATAGAATTTCGCTGAATTCTTATATGAACCATAATATAAAATGATTTAATCGGGTCTCTGATTGCCCTATCATAGAAGTTTAATAGTGCATTTCACTCGCCATTCCACGCGCTTTAAGATGCCGCCTAGCCCAGTACGCTATCTGAAATAGGAGCGACGCAAATGTAACAAATGTGATAGAATTTCGCTGAATTCTTATATTAAGCAAAATATAAAATGGTCTAATCGGTTCTCTGATTGCCCTATCATAGTAGTTTAATAGAGCATTTTACTCGACATTCCACGTGCTTTCAGATGCCGCTTAGCCCAATACGCTATCTGAAATAGGAGCGACGTAAATTGAACAAATGTGATACAATTTTGCTGAATTCTTAAATTAACTATAATATAAAATGATCTAATCGGGTCTCTGTTTGCCCTACCCTACAAGTTTAATAGTGCATTTTATTCGAAATTTCATGCGCTTTCAGATGCCGCTTAGCGCAATACGCCAGCTGAAATAGGAGCGACGTAAATTGAACAAATGTGATACAATTTCGCTGAATTCTTAAATTAACCATAATATAAAATGATCTAACCGCGTCTCTGTTTGCCCTACCCTTCAAGTTTAATAGTGCATTTTATTCGCCATTTCATGCGCTTTGAGATGCCGCTTAGCCCAATACGCTATCTGAAATAGGAGCGACGCAAATTGTATAAATGTGATAGAATATCGCTTAATTCTTATATTAACCAAAATATAAAATTATCTAATCGGGTGTCTGATTGCCCTATCATAGAAGTTTGAGAGTGCATTTTACTCGCCATTTCACGCGCTTTATGATGCCGCCTAGCCCAGTACGCTATCTGAAATAGGAGCGACTTAAATTGAACAAATGTGATAGAATTACGCTGCATTCTTATATTAACCGTAATATAAAGTCATCTAATAGGTTCTCTGTTTGCCTTACCCTAGAAGTTTAATAGTGCATTTTACTCGCCATTTCATGCGCTTTGAGATGCCGCTTAGCCCAATACGCTATCTGAAATAGGAGCGACGTAAATTGAACAAATGTGATTGAATTTCGCTGAATTCTTATATTAAACAAAATATAAAATTATCTAATCGGGTCTCTGATTGCCCTATCATATAAATTTAATAGTGCATTTTACTCGCCATTTCACGCGCTTTAAGATGCCGCCTAGCCCAGTACGCTATCTGAAATAGGAGCGACGTAAATTGAACAAATGTGATAGAATTACGCTGAATTCTTATATTAACCGTAATATAAAGTCATCTAATAGGTTCTCTGTTTGCCTTACCCTAGAAGTTTAATAGTGCATTTTACTCGCCATTTCATGCGCTTTGAGATGCCGCTTAGCCCAATACGCTATCTGAAATAGGAGCGACGTAAATTGAACAAATGTGATAGAATTTCGCTGAATTCTTATATTAAACAAAATATAAAATTATCTAATCGGGTCTCTGATTGCCCTATCATAGAAGTTTAATAGTGCATTTTACTCGCCATTCCACGCGCTTTAAGATGCCGCCTAGCCCAGTACGCTATCTGAAATAGGAGCGACGTGAATTGAACAAATGTGATAGAATTACGCTGAATTCTTATATTAACCGTAATGTAAAATGATCTAATCGGGTCTCTGTTTGCCTTACCCTAGAAGTTTATTAGTGCATTTTACTCGCCATTTCATGCGCTTTGAGATGCTGCTTAGCCCAATACGCTATCTGAAGTAGGAGCGACGTAAATTGAACAAATGTGATAGAATTTCGCTGAATTCTTATATTAAACAAAATATAAAATGATCTAATCGGGTCTATGATTGCCCTATCATAGAAGTTTAATAGTGAATTTTACTCGCCATTCCACGCGCTTTAAGATGCCGCCTAGCCCAGTACGCTATCTGAAATAGGAGCGACGTAAATTGAACAAATGTGATAGAATTTCGCTGAATTCTTATATTAACCATAATGTAAAATGATATAATCGGGTCTCTGTTCGCCCTACCCTAGAAGTTTAATAGTGCATTTCACTCGTCATTTCATGCGCTTTGAGATGCCGCTTAGCCCAATACGCTATCTGAAATAGGAGCGACGTAAATTGAACAAATGTGATAGAATTTCGCTGAATTCTTATATTAACCAAAATATGAAATGATCTAATCGGGTCTGTGTTCGCCCTATCGTTGAAGTTTAATTGTGCATTTTACTCGCCATTTCATGAGCTTTGAGATGCCGCTTAGCCCAATATGCTATCTGAAATAGGAGCGACGTAAATTGAACAAATGTGATAGAATTTCGCTGAATTCTTATATTAACCACAATATAAAATGATCTAATCGGGTCTCTGTTCGCCCTTCCCTAGAAGATTAATAGTTCATTTCACTCGTCATTCCACGTGTTTTGGGATGCCGCCTAGCCCAGTAGGCTACCTGTAATAGGAGCGACGTAAATTGAACAAATGTGATAGAATTTCGCTGAATTCTTATAATAACCATAATGTAAAATGATCTTATCGGGTCTCTGTTCGCCCCACCCTAGGAGTTTAATAGTGCATTTCACTCGTCATTTCATGCGGTCTGAGATGCCGCTTAGCCCAATACGCTATCTGAAATAGGAGCGACGTAAATTGAACAAATGTGATAGAATTACGCTGCATTCGTATATTAACCGTAATATAAAATGATCTAATCGGGTCTCTGTTTGCCTTACCGTAGAAGTTTAATAGTGCATTTCACACGTCATTCCACGCGGTTTAGGATGCCACCTAGCCCAGTAGGCTAGTTGAAACAGGAGCGACGTAAATTGAACAAATGTGATAGAATTTCGCTGAATTCTTATATTAACCATAATGTAAAATGATCTAATCGGGTCTCTGTTCGCCCCACCCTAGAAGTTTAGTAGTGAATTTCACTCGCCATTCCACGCGCTCTGAGATGCCGCCTAGCCCAGTACGATATCTGAAATAGGAGCGACGTAAATTGAACAAATGTGATAGAATTACGCTGAATACTTATATTAACCGTAATATAAAATGATCTAATCGGGTCTCTGTTTGCCATACCCTAGAAGTTCGATAGTGCATTTAAATTGCCATTTCATGCGCTTTGAGATGCCGCTTAGCCCAATACGGTATCTGAAATAGGAGCGACGCAAATTGAATAAATGTGATAGAATTTTGCTGAATTCTTAAATTAACCTTAATATAAAATGATCTAATCGGGTCTCTGATTGCCCTACCCTAGGAGCTTAATAGTGCATTTTACTCGTAATTTCATGCGCTTTGAGATGCCGCTAGGCCCAATACGCTATCTGAAATAGGAGCGACGTAATTTGAACAAACGTGATAGAATTACGCAGAATTCATATATTAACCATAATATAGAATGATCTAGTCGGGTCTCTGGTTGCCCTATCATAGAAGGTTATTATTTCATTTGACTCGCCATTTCACGCGCTTTAAGATGCCGCCTAACCCAATACGCTATCTGAAATAGGAGCGACGTAAATTGAACGAGTGTGATAGAGTTACGCTGAATTCTTATATTAACCATAATATAAAATGATCTAATCGGGTCTCTGATTGCCCTATCATAGAAGTTTAATTGTGCATTTCACTCGTCATTTCGCGCGCTTTAAATTGCCGCCTATCCCAATACGCTATCTGAAATTGGAGCGACGTAAATTGAACGAGTGTGATAGAATTTCGCTGAATTCTTTTATTAATCATAATGTAAAATGATCTGATCGGGTCTCTGTTCGCCCTAACCTAGAAGTTTAATAGTGCATTTTACTCGCCATTTCATGCGCTTTGAGATGCCGCTTAGCCCAGTGCGCTATCTGAAATAGGAGCGACGTAAGTTGAACAAATGTGATAGAATTACGCTGCATTCTTATATTAACCGTAATATAAAATGATCTAATCGGGTCTCTGTTTGCCTTACCCTAGAAGTTTGATAGTGCATTTTACTCGCCATTTCATGCGCTTTGAGATGCCGCTTAGCCCAATACGCTATCTGAAATAGGAGCGACGTAAATTGAACAAATGTGATAGAATTCCGCTGAATTCTTAAATTAACCAAAATATAAAATGATCTAAGCGGGTCTCTGATTGCCCTGCCCTAGAAGTTTGATAGTGCATTTTACTCGACATTTCATGCGCTTTAAGATGCCAACTAGTCTAATACGCTATTTGAAATAGGGGCGACGTAAATTGAACAAATGTGATAAAATTACGTCGAATTCTTATATTAACAATAATATAAACTCATCTAATCGGGTCTCTGATTGCCCTATCATAGAAGTTTAACAGTGCATTTTACTCGTCATTTCATGCGCTTTAAGGTGCCGCTTAGCCCAATACGGTATCTGAAATAGGGGCGACGTAAATTGAACAAATGTGATAAAATTACGCAGAATTCTTATATTAACAATAATATAATACGATCTATTCGGGTCTCTGATTGCCCTGGGATAGAAGTTTAATAGAGCATTTTACTCATCATTCCATGCGCTTTAAGGTGCCGCCTCGCCCAATACGCTATCTGAAATAGGAGCGACATAAATTGAACAAACGTGATAGAATTTGGCTGAATTCTTATATTAACCATAATATAAAATGATCTAATCGGGTCTCTGATTGCCCTATCAAGTTAGTGTAGTAGTGCATTTTACTCGTCACTTCATGCGCTTTAAGGTGCCGTCTAGCCCAATCCGCTATCTGATATTGGAGATACGTAAATTGAGTAAATGTGGTTCAATCACGCTGAATTCTTATATTAACCATAATATAAAAAGATGTAATCCGGTCTCCGATTGCCCTATCAAAGAAGATTAGTAGGGCATGTTACTCACCGTTTCATGCGCTTTAAGGTGCCGCTTAGCCCAATACGCTATCTGAAATTGGAGCTACGTAAATTGAACAAGTGTGATGGAGTTTCGCTGAATTATTAAATTAACCATAACATAAAATGATCTACTCGGCTCTGTTTGCTCTACCCTAGAATTTAAATAGTGCACTTTACTCGACATTTCATGCGCTTTATGACGCACTCTAGCCCAATACGCTATCTGAAATAGGGGCGACGTAAATTGAACAAACGCGATAAAATTACGCCGAATTCTTATATTAACAATAATATAAAATGATCTAACCGTCTCTCCGATTGCCCTATCATAGAAGTTGAATAGTGCATTTTACTCGTCATTTCATGCGCTTTAAGGTGCCGCTTAGCCCAATACGCTATCTGAAATAGGAGCGACGTAAATTGAACAAATGTGATAAAATTACGCTGATTTCTTATAATAACAATAATATAAGATGATCTAATCGTGTCTCTGATTGCCCTATCATAGAAGTTTAATCGTGCATTTTACTCGTCATTTCATGCGCTTTAAGGTGCCGCTTAGCCCAATACGCTATCTGAAATAGGAGCGTCGTAAATTGAACGAATGTGATAGTATTTCGCTGAATTCTTATATTAACCATAATATAATACGACCAATTCGGGTCTCTGATTGCCCTATCCTAGAAGTTTAGTAGTACATTTTACTCGACATTTCATGCGCTTTAAGATGCCGCCTAGCACAATACGCTATCTGAAGTAGGGGCGACGTAAATTGAACAAATGTGATGAAATTACGCTGATTTCTTATAATAACAATAATATAAAATGATCTAATCGGGTCTCTGTTTACCCTAGCCTAGAAGGTTAATAGTGCATTTTATTCGACATTTCATGCTCTTTAAGATGCCACCTAGCCCAATACGCTATCTGAACTTGGAGCTACGCAAATTGAACAAACGTGATAGAATTACGCAGAATTCTTATATTAACCATAATATAATACGATCCATTCGGGTCTCTGATTGCCCTATCATAGAAGTTTAATAGTGCATGTTACTCGTCATTTCATGCGCTTTAAGGTGCCGCTTGGCCCAATACGCTATCTGAAAGAGGAGCGACGTAAATTGAACAAATGTGATAGAATTTCGATGAATTCTTATATTAACCATAATATAAAATGATCTAATCGGGTCTCTGATTACCCTATCGTAGATGGTTAGTGGTGCATTTTACTCGTCATTCCACGCGCTTTAAGATGCCGCCTAGCCCAATATACTATCTGAAATAGGAGCGACGTAAATTGAACAAATGTGATAGAATTACGATGAAATCTTATATTAATAATAATATAAGATGACCTAATCGGGACTCTGATTGGCCTATCATAGAAGTTTAACAGTGCATTTTACTCGTCATTTCATGCGCTTTAAGGTGCCGCTTAGCCCAATACGCTATCTGAAACAGGAGCGACGTAAATTGAACAAATGTGATAGAATTTCGCTGAATTCTTATATTAACCATAATATAAGATGACCTAATCGGGTCTCTGATTGCCCTATCCGAGAAGTTTAGTAGTGCATTTTACTCGACATTCCACGCGCTTTAAGAGGCCGCTTAGCACAATACGCTATCTGAAATAGGACCGCCGTAAATTGAACAAATGTGATAGAATTACACTAAGTCTCATATTAACCATAATATAAAATGATCTAATCAGGTCTCTGATTGCCCTATCATAGAAGGTTAATAGTGCATTTTACTCGTCATTCCACGCGCTTTAAGAAGCCGCCTAGCACAATACGCCATCTGAAATAGGAGCGACGTACATTGAACAAATGTGATAGAATTACGACGAACTCCAACAATAACCAATATAAGATGATCTAATCGGGTCTCTGATTGCGCTATCATAGAAGTTTAACAGTGCGTTTTGCTCGACATTGCTTGCGCTTTATGATGCCGCTTAGAGCAGTACGCTATCTGAAATAGGAGCGACGTAAATTGAACAAATGTGGTAGAATTACGCTGAATTCTCATATTAACCATAATATAAAATGATCTACTCGGGTCACTGATGGTCTTACCATAGAAGATTAATAGTGCATTTTGCTCGCCATTTCTTGCGCTTTAAGAGGCCGCTTAGCCCAATACACTATCTGAAATAGGAGCGACGTAAATTGAACAGATGTGATAGAATTCGCAGTATTCTTATATTAACCATAATATAAAATGATCTAAACGGGTCTCTGGTTGCCCTATCATAGAAGTTTAATAGTGCATTTTACTAGTCATTTCATGCGCTTTAAGAGGCCGCTTAGCCAAATACGCTATCTGAAATAGGAGCGACGTAAATTGAACAAATGTGATTGAATTACGCAGAATTCTTATATTAATCATAATATAAAATGATCTAAACGGGTCTCTGATTGACCGATCATAGAAGTTTTATAGTGCATTTTACCAGTCATTTCATGCGGTTTAAGGTGCAGCCTGGCCCAATACGCTATCTGAAATAGGAGCGATATAAATTGAACAAATGTGATAGAATTACGCAGAATTCTTATATTAACCATAATATAATACGACCAATTCGGGTCTCTGATTGCCCTATCATAGAAGTTTAATAGTGCATTTTACTCGTCATTTCATGCGCTGTAAGGTGCCGTCTAGCCCAATACGCTATCTGAAATAGGAGCGACATAAATTGAACAAATGTGATAGAATTACGCAGAATTCTTATATTAACCATAATATAATACGGTGTATTCGGGTCTCTGATTGCCCCATCATAGAAGTTTAATAGTGCATTTTAATCGTCATTTCATGCGCTTTAGGGTGCCGCCTAGCCCAATACGCTATCTGAAATAGGAGCGATATAAATTGAACAAATGTGATAAAAGTACGTTGAATTCTTACTTTAACCATAATATAAGATGACCTAATCGGCTCTCTGATTGCCCTATCCGAGAAGTTTAGTAGTGCATTTTACTCCACATTTCATGCGCTTTAAGATGCCGCCTAGTCCAATGCGCTACCTGAAATTGGAGCTACGTAAATTGAACAAACATGATAGAAGTACGCAGAATCCTTATATTAACCATAATATTGTTACGAACACCGCGAAGCCAACCGTGATCGACCCGAAGGGAGCGTTCGATCTGTCGTTAAGGGACGATCGACGTTATTGATGAAACAGATCAATGAGAGAGTCTGATTGACAGTCAAGGAGACAAGACGCGATATTATAGACTGTGCCATTCCTTGTTTATATCGTCATAATAAAGTTATAAGTGTGAACATGTCGTGCGATGATAATCCCCGGCGCAGCTATGTAATACGATCTGTTCGGGTCTCTGATTGCCCTATCATAGAAGCTTAATAGTGCATTTTACTCGTCATTCTACGCGCTTTAAGATGCCGCTTAGCCCAATGCGCTATCTGAAATATGGGCGACGTAAATTGAACAAGTGTGATAAAATTACGTTGAATTCTTATATTAACAGTAATATAAAATGATCTGTTCGGGTCTGTGATTGCCCTATCATAGAAGTTTAATAGTGCATTTTACTCATCATTTCATGCGCTTTAAGGTGCCGCTTAGCCCAATACGCTATCTGAAATAGGAGCGACGTAAATTGAACAAATGTGACAGAATTACGCTGAATTCTTATATTGATCATAATATAATGTGACCTGATCGGGTCTCTGATTGCCCTATCCGAGAAGTTTAGTAGTGCATTTCGCTCGACATTTCATGCCCTTTAATATGTCGCATAGCCCAATACGCTATCTGAAATTGGAGCTACGTAAATTGAACTAACGTGATAGAATTACGCAGAATTCTTATATTAAAAATAATATAACATGATATATTCGGGTCTCTGATTGCCCTATCATAGAAGATTAATAGTGCATTTTACTCGTAATTCCATGCGCTTTAAGATGCCGCATATCCCAATACGCTATCTGAAATAGGAGCGACGTAAATGGAACAAATGTAATAGAATTACGCAGAATTCTTATATTAACCATAATATAGAATGATCTAATCGGGTCTCTGATTGCCCTATCATAGAAGTTTCGTAGTGCCTCTTACTCGTAATTCCATGCGCTTTAAGATGCCGCCTATCCCAATTCGCTGTCTGAAGTTGGAGCTACGTAAATTGTACAAATGTGATAGAATTACCCTGAATTCTTATATTAACAATAATACAAAATGATATAATTGTGTCTCTGATGGCCGAATCCGAGAAGCTTAAGAGATCATTTTACTCGACATTTCATGCGCGTTAAGATGCCGCTGAGCCCAATACGATATATGAAATAGGATCGACGTAAATTGAACAAATGTGATAGAATTTCGCTGAATTCTTATATTAACCATAATATAAAATGATCTAATCGTGTCTCCGATTGCCCTATCATAGAAGGTTAATAGTGCATTTTACTCGTCGTTTCATGCGCTTTAAGGTGCCGCTTAACACAATACGCTGTCTGAAATAGGAGCGACGTAAATTGAGCAAATGTGATAGAATTTCGCTGAATTCTTATATTAACCATAATATAGAATGATCTAATAGGGTCTCTGATTGCCCTATCCTAGAAGTTTAGTAGTGCATTTTACTCGACATTTCATGCGCTTTAAGGTGCCGCTTAGCCCAATACGCTGTCTGAAACAGGAGCGACGTAAATTGAACAAATGTGATAGAATTTCGCTGAATTCTTATATTACCAATAATATAAGATGATCTAATCGGGTCTCTGATTGCCCTATCCTAGAAGTTTAATCGTGCATTTTACTCGTCATTTCATGCGCTTTAAGGTGCCGCTTAGCCCAATACGCTATCTGAAATAGGAGCGTCGTAAATTGAACGAATGTGATAGTATTTCGCTGAATTCTTATATTAACGTAATATAATTCGATCTACTCGGGTCTCTGATTGCCCTATCATAGAAGTTTAATAGTGCATTTTACTCGTCATTTCATGCGCATTATGGTGCCGCCTTGCCCAATACGCAATCTGAAATTGGAGCTACGTAAATTGAACAAACCTGATAGAATTACGCAGAATTCTTATATTAACGTAATATAATTCGATCTACTCGGGTCACTGATTGCCCTATCATAGAAGTTTAATAGTGCATTTTACTCGTCATTTCATGCGCTTTATGGTGCCGCCTAGCCCAATACGCAATCTGAAATAGGAGCGATATAAATTGAACAAATGTGATAAACTTACGTTGAATTCTTATATTAACAATAATATAAAATGATCTAATCGGGTCTCTGATTGCCCTATCATGGAAGTTTAATAGTGCATATTGCTCGCCATTACATGCGTTTTAAGGTGATGCTTTTCCCAATACGCTATCAGATATATGAGCGACGTAAATTGAACAAATGTTATAGAATTTCGCTGAATTCTTAACTTAATCATAATATAAAATGGTTTAGTCGCGTCTCTGCTTACCCTACCTTAGAAGTTTAATACTGCATTTTGCTCGACATCTCATGCGCTTTAAGATGCCACCTAGTCCCATACGCAATCTGAAATAGGAGCGACATAAATAGAACAAATGTGATAGAATTACGCAGGATTCTTATATTAACCAGAATATAGAATGGTCTAATCGGGTCTTTGATTGCCTTATCATAGAAGGTTAGTAGTGCATTTTACTCGTCATTCTGCGCGCTTTAAGATGCCGCTTAGCCCAATGCGCTATCTGAAATATGGGCGACGTAAATTGAACAAGTGTGATAAAATTACGTTGAATTCTTATATTAACAGTAATATAAAATGATCTGTTCGGGTCTGTGATTGCCCTATCATAGAAGTTTAATAGTGCATTTTACTCATCATTTCATGCGCTTTAAGGTGCCGCTTAGCCCAATACGCTATCTGAAATAGGAGCGACGTAAATGGAACAAATGTAATAGAATTACGCAGAATTCTTATATTAACCATAATATAGAATGATCTAATCGGGTCTCTGATTGCCCTATCATAGAAGTTTCGTAGTGCCTTTTACTCGTAATTCCATGCGCTTTAAGATGCCGCCTATCCCAATTCGCTATCTGAATTTGGAGCTACGTAAATTGGACAAATGTGATAGAATTACCCTGAATTCTTATATTAACAATAATACAAAATGATATAATTCTGTCTCTGATGGCCGAATCCGAGAAGCTTAAGAGATCATTTTACCCGCCATTTCATGCGCTTTAAGATGCCGCCTAGCCCAAACGCTATATGATATAGGAGCGACGTTAATTGATCAAATGTGATAGAATTACGCTGAATTCTTATATTAATCATAATATAAGATGACCTAATCGGGTCTCTGATTGCCCAATCCTAGAAGTTTAGTAGTGCATTTTACTCGACATTTCATGCGCGTTAAGATGCCGCTGAGCCCAATACGATATATGAAATAGGAGCGACGTAAATTGAACAAATGTGATAGAATTTCGCTGAATTCTTATATTAACCATAATATAAAATGATCTAATCGTGTCTCCGATTGCCCTATCATAGAAGGTTAATAGTGCATTTTACTCGTCGTTTCATGCGCTTTAAGGTGCCGCTTAACACAATACGCTGTCTGAATCGGAGCGACGTAAATTGAGCAAATATGATAGAATTTCGCTGAATTCTTATATTAACCATAATATAGAATGATCTAATCGGGTCTCTGATTGCCCTATCCTAGAAGTTTAGTAGTGCATTTTACTCGACATTTCATGCGCTTTAAGGTGCCGCCTAGCCAAATACGCAATCTGAAATAGGAGCGACAGAAATAGAACAAATGTGATAGAATTACGCAGGATTCTTATATTAACCAGAATATAGAATGGTCTAATCGGGTCTTTGATTGCCTTATCATAGAAGGTTAGTAGTGCATTTTACTCGTCATTCTGCGCGCTTTAAGATGCCGCTTAGCCCAATACGCTATCTGAAATAGGAGCGACGTAAATTGAACAAATGTTATAGAAATTCGCTGAATTCTTATATTAACCATAATATAAAATGACCTAATCGGGTCTCTGATTGCCCTATCCGAGAAGTTTAGTAATGCATTTTACTCGACATTTCATGCGCTTTAAGATGCCGCCTAGCCCAATACGCCATCAGAAATTGGAGCTACGTAAATTGAACAAATGTGATAGAATTTCCCTGAATTCTTATATTAACCTTAATGTAAAATGATCTAATCGGGTCTCTGATCGGCCTACCCTAGAAGTATAATAGTGAATTTCACTCGTCATTTCATGCGCTTTGTGATGCCGCTTAGCCCAATACGCTATCTGAAATACGAGCGACGTAAGTTGAACAAATGTGATAGAATTTTGCTGAATTCTTAAATTAACCATAATATACAATGATCTAATCGGGTCTCTGTTTGCCCTACCCTAGAAGTTTAATAGTGCATTTTACTCGCCATTTCATGCGTTTTGAGATGCCGCTTAGCCCAATACGCTATCTGAAATAGGAGCGACGTAAATTGAACAAATGTGATAGAATTTCGCTGAATTCTTAAATTAACCATAATATAAAATGATCTAATCGGGTCTCTGGTTTCCCTATCATAGAAGTGTAATAGTGCATTTTACTCTCCATTCCACGCGCCTTAAGATCCCGTCTAGCCCAGTACGCTATCTGAAATAGGAGCGACGTAAATTGAACAAATGTGATAGAATTTTGCTGAAATCTTAAATTAACCTTAATATAAAATGATCTAATCTGGTGTCTGATTGCCCTATCATAGAAGGTTAATAGTGCATTTCACTCGACATTTCATGCGCTTTGAGATGCCGCTTAGCCCAATACGCTATCTGAAACAGGAGCGACGTAAATTGAACAAATGTGATAGAATCACGCTGAATACTTATATTAACCAAAATGTAAAATGATCCAATCGGGTCTCTGTTCGCCCTACCCGAGAAGTTTAATAGTGCATTTTACTCGACATTTCATGCGCGTTAAGATGCCGCTGAGCCCAATACGATATATGAAATAGGAGCGACGTAAATTGAACAAATGTGATAGAATTTCGCTGAATTCTTATATTAACCATAATATAAAATGATCTAATCGTGTCTCCG
Organism: Macropis europaea; assembly: GCA_916610135.2. Classification (NCBI taxonomy): domain Eukaryota; kingdom Metazoa; phylum Arthropoda; class Insecta; order Hymenoptera; family Melittidae; genus Macropis; species Macropis europaea. Next base: position 21,608 of record CAKAJE020000876.1, read on the forward strand.
ATTGCCCTATCATAGAAGGTTAATAGTGCATTTTACTCGTCGTTTCATGCGCTTTAAGGTGCCGCTTAACACAATACGCTGTCTGAAATAGGAGCGACGTAAATTGAGCAAATATGATAGAATTTCGCTGAATTCTTATATTAACCATAATATAGAATGATCTAATCGGGTCTCTGATTGCCCTATCCTAGAAGTTTAGTAGTGCATTTTACTCGACATTTCATGCGCTTTAAGGTGCCGCCTAGCCAAATACGCAATCTGAAATAGGAGCGACAGAAATAGAACAAATGTGATAGAATTACGCAGGATTCTTATATTAACCAGAATATAGAATGGTCTAATCGGGTCTTTGATTGCCTTATCATAGAAGGTTAGTAGTGCATTTTACTCGTCATTCTGCGCGCTTTAAGATGCCGCTTAGCCCAATACGCTATCTGAAATAGGAGCGACGTAAATTGAACAAATGTTATAGAAATTCGCTGAATTCTTATATTAACCATAATATAAAATGACCTAATCGGGTCTCTGATTGCCCTATCCGAGAAGTTTAGTAATGCATTTTACTCGACATTTCATGCGCTTTAAGATGCCGCCTAGCCCAATACGCCATCAGAAATTGGAGCTACGTAAATTGAACAAATGTGATAGAATTTCCCTGAATTCTTATATTAACCTTAATGTAAAATGATCTAATCGGGTCTCTGATCGGCCTACCCTAGAAGTATAATAGTGAATTTCACTCGTCATTTCATGCGCTTTGTGATGCCGCTTAGCCCAATACGCTATCTGAAATACGAGCGACGTAAGTTGAACAAATGTGATAGAATTTTGCTGAATTCTTAAATTAACCATAATATACAATGATCTAATCGGGTCTCTGTTTGCCCTACCCTAGAAGTTTAATAGTGCATTTTACTCGCCATTTCATGCGTTTTGAGATGCCGCTTAGCCCAATACGCTATCTGAAATAGGAGCGACGTAAATTGAACAAATGTGATAGAATTTCGCTGAATTCTTAAATTAACCATAATATAAAATGATCTAATCGGGTCTCTGGTTTCCCTATCATAGAAGTGTAATAGTGCATTTTACTCTCCATTCCACGCGCCTTAAGATCCCGTCTAGCCCAGTACGCTATCTGAAATAGGAGCGACGTAAATTGAACAAATGTGATAGAATTTTGCTGAAATCTTAAATTAACCTTAATATAAAATGATCTAATCTGGTGTCTGATTGCCCTATCATAGAAGGTTAATAGTGCATTTCACTCGACATTTCATGCGCTTTGAGATGCCGCTTAGCCCAATACGCTATCTGAAACAGGAGCGACGTAAATTGAACAAATGTGATAGAATCACGCTGAATTCTTATATTAACAGTAATATAAAATGATATAATCGGGACTCTGTTTGCCTTACCCTAGAAGTTTAATAGTGCATTTTACTGGCCATTTCATGCGCTTTGAGATGCCGCTTAGCCCAATACGCTATCTGAAATAGGAGCGACGTAAATTGAACAAATGTGATAGAATTTCCCGGAATTCTTATATTAACCTTAATGTAAAATGACCTAGTCGGGACTCTGTTCGCCCTACCCTAGAATTTTAATAGTGCATTTCACTCGACATTTCATGCGCTTTGAGATGCCGCCTAGCCCAGTACGCTATCTGAAATAGGAGCGACGTGAATTGAACAAATGTTATAGAATTTCGCTGAATTCTTATATTAACCAAAATATAAAATGATCTAATCGGGTCTCTGATTGCCCTATCATAGAAGGCTAATAGTGCATCTTACTCGCCATTCCACGCGCTTTAAGATGCCCCCTAGGCCAGTAGGCTATCTGAAATAGGAGTGACGTAAATTGAACAAATGTGATAGAATCTCGCAGTACTTATATTAACCTTAATGTAAAATGATCTAATCGGGTCTCTGTTCGCCCTACCCTAGAAGTTTAATAGTCCATTTTGTTCGCCATTTCATGCGCTTTGAGATGCCGCATAGCCCAATACGCTATCTGAAATGTGAGCGACGTAAATTGAACAAATGTGATAGAATTTCCCTGAAATCTTATATTAAACAAAATATAAACTGATCTAATCGGGTCTCTGATTGCCCTATCATAGAAGGCTAATAGTGCATTTTACTCATCATTCCACGCGCTTTAAGATGCCGCCTAGCCCAGTACTTTATCTGAAATAACAGCGACGTGAATTGAACAAATGTGATAGAATTTTAGTGAATTCTTAAATTAACCATAATATAAAATGATCTAATCGGGTCTCTGTTTGCCCTACCCTAGAAGTTTAATAGCCCATTTTATTCGCCATTTCATGCGCTTTGAGATGCCGCTTAGCCCAATACGCTATCTGAAATAGGAGCGACGTAAATAGAACAAATGTGATAGGATTTCCCTGAAATCTTATATTAAACAAAATATAAAATGATATAATCCGGTCTCTGACTGCCCTATCATAGAAGTTTAACAGTGCATTTTACTCGCCATTCCATGCGCTTTAAGATGCCGCCTAGCCTAGTACGCTATCTGAAATAGGAGCGACGTAAGTTGAACAAATGTGATAGAATTACTCTGAATTCTCATATTAACCGTAATATAAAATGATCTAATCGGTTCTCTGTTTGCCTTACCTTAGAAGTTTAATAGTGCCTTTCACTCGTCTTTTCATGCGCTTTGAGATGCCGCTTAGCCCAATACGGTATCTGAAATAGGAGCGACGTAAATTGAACAAATGTGATAGAATTTCCCTGAAGCCTTATGTTAAACAGAATATAAAATGATCTAATCTGGTCTCTGATTGCCCTATCATTAAAGGTTAATAGTGCATTTTACTCGCCATTCCACGCTCTTTAAGATGCCGCCTAGCCCAGTACGCTATCAGAAATAGGAGCGACGAAAGTTGAACAAATGTGATAGAATTACGCTGCATTCTTATATTAACCGTAATATAATATGATCTAATCGGGACGCAGTTTGCCCTACCCTAGGAGTTTCATAGTGCATTTTACTCGCCATTCCATGCGCTTTGAGATGCCGCTTAGCCCAATACGCTATCTGAAATATGAGCGACACGAATTGAGCAAATGTGATAGAATTTCCCTGAAATATTGTATTAAACAATATATAAAATGATCTAATCTGGTCTCTGATTGCCCTATCATTAAAGGTTAATAGTGCATTTTACTCGCCATTCCACGCTCTTTAAGATGCCGCCTAGCCCAGTACGCTATCAGAAATAGGAGCGACGAAAGTTGAACAAATGTGATAGAATTACGCTGAATTCTTATATTAACCCTAATATAAAATGATCTAATCGGGTCTCTGTTTGCCTTACCCAAGAAGTTTAATAGTGCGTTTTACTCGCCACTTCATGCGCTTTGAGATGCCGCTTAGCCCAATACGCTATCTGAAATAGGTGCGACGTAAATTGAACAAATGTGATAGAATTTCCCGGAATTTTTATATTAACCTTAATGTAAAATGATCTAATCGGGTCTCTGTTCGCCCTACCCTAGAAGTTTAATAGTCCATTTTAATGGACATTTCATGCGCTTTGAGATGCCGCGTAGCCCAATACGCTATCTGAAATATGAGCGACGTAAATTGAACAAATGTGATAGAATTTCCCTGAAATCTTATATTAAACAAAATATAAAATGTTCTAATCGGGTCTCTGATTGCCCTATCATAGAAGGCTAATAGTGCATTTTACTCATCATTCCACGCGCTTTAAGATGCCGCCTGGCCCTTTACGCTATCTGAAATAGCAGCGACGTGAATTGAACAAATGTGATAGAATTTCGCTGAATTCTTATATTAACCAAAGTATAAAATGATCTAATCGGGTCTCTGATTGCCCTATCATAGAAGTTTAATAGTGCATTTTACTCGCCATTCCACGCGCTTTAAGATGCCGCCTAGCCCAGTACGCTATCTGAAATAGGAGCGACGTAAGTTGAACGAATGTGATAGAATTTCCCTGAATTCTTATATTAACCTTAATGTAAAATGATCTAATCGGGTCTCTGTTCGCCCTACTCTAGAGGTTTAATAGTGCATTTCACTCGTCGTTTCATGCGCTTTGAGATGCCGCTTAGCCCAATACGTTATCTGATATAGGGGCGATGTAAATTGAACAAATGTGATAGAATTTCCTTGAATTCTTATATTAACCAAAATATAAAATGATCTGATCGGGTCTCTGATTGCCCTATCATAGAAGTTTAATAGTGCATTTTACTGGCCATTCCACGAGCTTTGAGATGCCGCCGAGCCCAGTATGCTATCTGAAATAGGAGCGACGTAAATTGAAAAAATGTGATAGAATTTCCCTGAATTCTTATATTAACCTTAATGTAAAATGATCTAATCGGGTCTCTGATCGGCCTACCCTACAAGTATAATAGTGAATTTCACTCGTCATTTCATGCGCTTTGAGATGCCGCTTAGTCCAATACGCTATCTGAAATAGGAGCGACGTAAATTGAACAAATGTGACAGAATTTCGCTGAATTCTTAAATTAACCATAATATAAAATGATCTAATCGGGTCACTGTTGGCCCTACCCTAGAAGATTAATAGTGCATTTCACTCGACATTTCCAGCCCTTTGAGATGCCGCTTAGCCCAATACGCTATCTGAAATACGAGCGACGTAAATTGAACAAATGTGATAGAATTTCCCTGAATTCATATATTAACCTTAATGTAAAATGATCTAATCGGGTCTCTGATCGGCCTACCCTAGAAGTATAATAGTGAATTTCACTCGTCATTTCATGCGCTTTGGGATGCCGCTTAGCCCAATACGCTATCTGAAATACGAGCGACGTTAGTTGAACAAATGTGATAGAATTTCGCTGAATTCTTAAATTAACCATGATATAAAATGATCTAATCGGGTCTCTGTTTGCCCTACCCTAGAAGTTTAATAGTGCATTTCACTCGTCATTTCATGCGCTTTCAGGTGCCGCTTCGCCCAATAAGCTATTTGAAATAGGAGCGACGTAAATTGAACAAATGTGCTTGAATTTCCCTGAAATCTTATATTAAAAAAAATATAAAATGATCTAATCGGGTCTCTGATTGCCCTATCATAGAAGTTTAATAGTGCATTTTACTCGCCATTCCACGCGCTTTAAGATGCCGGCCAGCCCAGTACGCTATCTGATATAGGAGCGACGTAATTTGAAGAAATGTGATAGGATTACGCTGAATTCTTATATTAACCATAATATAAAATGATCTAATCGGGTCACTGTTGGCCCTACCCTAGAGGATTAATAGTGCATTTCACTCGACATTTCCAGCCCTTTGAGATGCCGCTTAGCCCAATACGCTATCTGAAATAGGAGCTACGTAAATTGAACAAATGTGATAGAATTTCGCTGAATTTTTATATTAACCTTAATGTAAAATGATCTAATCGGGTCTCTGTTTGCCCTACCCTAGAAGTTTAATAGTGCATTTTACTCGCCATTTCATGCGTATTGAGATGCCGCTTCGCCCAATAAGCTATCTGAAATAGGAGCGACGTAAATTGAACAAATGTGATAGAATTTCGCTGAATTCTTATATTAACCAAAATATAAAATGATCTAATCGGGTCTCTGATTGCCCTATCATAGAAGTTTAATAGTGCATTTTACTCGTCATTTCATGCGCTTTGAGATGCCGCTTAGTCCAATACGCTATCTGAAATAGGAGCGATGTAAATTGAACAAATGTGATAGAATTTCGCTGAATTCTTATATTAACCAAAATATAAAATGATCTAATCGGGTCTCTGTTTGCCCTACCCTAGAAGTTTAATAGTGCATTTTACTCGCCATTTCATGCGCTTTGAGATGCCGCTTAGCCCAATACGCTATCTGAAATAGGAGCGACGTAAATTGAACAAATATGATAGAATTTCCCTGAATACTTATATTGACCTTAATGTAAAATGATCTAATCGGGTCTCTGTTTGCCCTACCCTAGAAGATTAATAGTGCATTTTACTCATCATTCCACGCGCTTTAAGATGCCGCCTAGCCCAGTACGCTGTCTGAAATAGCAGCGACGTGAATTGAACAAATGTGATAGAATTTCGCTGAATTCTTATATTAACCAAAATATAAAATGATCTAATCGGGTCTCTGTTTGCCCTACCCTAGAAGTTTAATAGTGCATTTTATTCGCCATTTCATGCGCTTTGAGATGCCGCTTAGCCCAATGCGCTATCTGAAATAGGAGCGACGTAAATTGAACAAATATGATAGAATTTCGCTGAATTCTTATATTAACCAAAATATAACATGATCTAATCGGGTCTCTGTTCGCCCTACCCTAGTTGTTTAATAGTGCATTTTACTCGCCATTTCATGCGCTTTGAGATGCCGCTTAGCCCAATACGCTATCTGAAAAAGGAGCGACGTAAATTGAACAAATGTGATAGAATTTCGCTGAATTCTTATATTAACCAAAGTATAAAATGATCTAATCTGGCCTCTGATTGCCCTATCGTAGAAGGTTGATAGTGCATCTTACTCGCCATTCCACGCGCTTTAAGATGCCGCCTAGCCCAGTACGCTATCTGAAATAGGAGCGACGTAAATAGAACAAATGTGATAGAATTTCGCTGAATTCTTACATTAACCAAAATATAAAATGATCTAACAGGGTCCCTCATTGCCCTATCATAGAAGTTTAATAGTGCATTTTACTCGCCATTCCACGCGCTTTAAGATGCCGCCTAGCCCAGTACGCTACCTGAAATAGGAGCGACGTAAATTGAACAAATGTGATAGAATTTTGCTGAAATCTTACATTAAACAAAATATAAATTGATCTAATCGGGTCTCTGATTGCCCTACCCTAGAAGTTTAATAGTGCATTTTACTCGTCATTTCATGCGCTTTGAGATGCCGCTTAGTCCAATACGGTATCTGAAATAGGAGCGATGTAAATTGAACAAATGTGATAGAATTTCCCTGAAGTCTTATGTTAAACAAAATATAAAATGATCTAATCTGGTCTCTGATTGCCCTATCATTGAAGGTTAATAGTGCATTTTACTCGCCATTTCATGCGCTTTGAGATGCCGCTTTGTCCAATACGCTATCTGAAATAGGAGCGATGTAAATTGAACAAATGTGATAGAATTTCGGTGAATTCTTTTATTAACCATAATGTAAAATGATCTAATCGGGTCTCTGTTCGCCCTAGCCTAGCAGTTTAATAGTACATTTTATTCGCCATTTCATGCGCTTTGAGATGCCGCTTAGCCCAATACGCTATCTGAAATAGGAGCGACGTAAATAGAACAAATGTGATAGGATTTACCTGAAATCTTATATTAAACAAAATTTAAAATGATCTAATCGGGTATCTGACTGCCCTACCATAGAAGTTTAACAGTGCATTTTACTCGCCATTCCGCGCGCTTTAAGATGCCGCCTAGCCTAGTGCGCTATCTGAAATAGGAGCGACGTAAGTTGAACAAATGTGATAGAATTACGCTGAATTCTTATATTAACCGTAATATAAAATGATCTAATCGTGCCTCTGTTTGCCTTACCCTAGAAGTTTAATAGTGCATTTTACTCGCCATGTGATGCGCTTTGAGACGCCGCTTAGCCCAATGGGCTCTCTGAAATATGAGCGACGTAAATTGAACAAATGTGATAGAATTTCGCTGAATTCTTATATGAACCAAAATATAAAATGATCAAATCGGGTCTCTGATTGCCCTATCATAGAAGTTTGATAGTGCATTTTACTCGCCATTCCAGGCGCTTTAAGATGCCGCCTAGCCTAGTACGCTATCTGAAATAGGAGCGACGTAAGTTGAAGAAATGTGATAGAATTACGCTGAATTCTTATATTAACCGTAATATAAAATGATCTAATCGGGTCTCTGTTTGCCTTACCCTAGAAGTTTAATAGTGAATTTCACTCGTCATTTCATGCGCTTTGAGAAGCCGCTTAGCCCAATACGCTATCTGAAATAGGAGCGACGTAAATTGAACAAATGTGATAGTATTTCGCTGAATTCTTATATGAACCAAAATACAAAATGATTAAATCGTGTCACTGATTGCCCTATAATAGAAGTTTAATAGTGCATTTTACTCGCCATTCCAGGCGCTTTAAGATGCCGCCTAGCCCACTACGCTATCTGAAATAGGAGCGACGTAAATTGATCAAATGTGATAGAATTTTGCTGAATTCTTAAATTAACCATCATATAAAATGATCTAATCGGGTCTCTGTCCGCCCTACCCTAGAAGTTTAATATTGCATTTCACTCGTCATTTCATGCGCTTTGAGATGCCGCTGAGCCCAATCCGGTATCTGATATAGGAGCGACGTAAATTGAACAAATGTGATAGAATTTCGCTGAATTCTTAAATTAACCATACTATAAAGTGATCTAATCGGGCCTCTGTTTGCCCTACCCTAGATGTATAATAGTGCATTTTACTCGTCATTTCATGCGCTTTGAGATGCCGCTTAGTCCAATACGCTATCCGAAATAGGAGCGATGTAAATTAAACAAATGTGATAGAATTTCGGTGAATTCTTTTATTAACCATAATGTAAAATGATCTAATCGGGTCTCTGTTCGGCCTTGCCTAGAAGTTTAATAGTGCATTTTACTCGCCATTTCATGCGCTTTGAGATGCCGCTTAGCCCAATACGCTATCTGAAATAGGAGCAACGTAAATTGAACAAATGTGATAGAATTTCCCTGAAATCTTATATTAAAGAAAATATAAAATGATCTAATCGGGTCTCTGTTTGCTCTACCCTAGAAGTTTAATAGTGCATTTTACTCGCAATTTCATGCGCCTTGAGGTGCCGCTTAACCCATTACGCTATCTGAAATAGGAGCGACGTAAATTGGACAAATGTGATAGAATTTCAATGCATTTTTATATTAACCTTAATGTAAAATGACCTAATCGGGTCTCTGTTCGCCCTACCCTAGAAGTTTAATAGTCCATTTTATTCGCCATTTCATGCGCTTTGAGATGCCGCTTAGCCCAGTACGCTATCTGAAATAGGAGCGACGTAAATAGAACAAATGTGATAGGATTTACCTGAAATCTTATATTAAACAAAATATAAAATGATCTAATCGGGTATCTGACTGCCCTACCATAGAAGTTTAACAGTGCATTTTACTCGCCATTCCACGCGCTTTAAGATGCCGCCTAGCCTAGTGCGCTATCTGAAATAGGAGCGACGTAAGTTGAACAAATGTGATAGAATTACGCTGAATTCTTATATTAACCGTAATATAAAATGATCTAATCCTGCCTCTGTTTGCCTTACCCTAGAAGTTTAATAGTGCATTTTACTCGCCATGTGATGCGCTTTGAGACGCCGCTTAGCCCAATGGGCTCTCTGAAATATGAGCGACGTAAATTGAACAAATGTGATAGAATTTCGCTAAATTCTTATATGAACCAAAATATAAAATGATCAAATCGGGTCTCTGATTGCCCTATCATAGAAGTTTAATAGTGCATTTTACTCGCCATTCCAGGCGCTTTAAGATGCCGCCTAGCCTAGTACGCTATCTGAAATAGGAGCGACGTAAGTTGAAGAAATGTGATAGAATTACGCTGAATTCTTATATTAACCGTAATATAAAATGATCTAATCGGGTCTCTGTTTGCCTTACCCTAGAAGTTTAATAGTGCATTTCACTCGTCATTTCATGCGCTTTGAGAAGCCGCTTAGCCCAATACGCTATCTTAAATAGGAGCGATGTAAATTGAACAAATGTGATAGAATTTCGCTGAATTCTTATATGAACCAAAATATAAAATGATTAAATCGGGTCTCTGATTGCCCTATCATAGAAGTTTAATAGTGCATTTTACTCGCCATTCCAGGCGCTTTAAGATGCCGCCTAGCCCAGTACGCTATCTGAAATAGGAGCGACGTAAATTGATCAAATGTGATAGAATTTCGCTGAATTCTTATATTAACCAAAATATAAAATGATCTAATCGGTTCTCTGTTCGCCCTACCCTAGTTGTTTAATAGTGCATTTTACTCGCCATTTCATGCGCTTTGAGATGCCGCTTAGCCCAATACGCTATCTGAAAAAGGAGCGACGTAAATTGAACAAATGTGATAGAATTTCGCTGAATTCTTATATTAACCAAAGTATAAAATGATCTGATCTGGCCTCTGATTGCCCTATCGTAGAAGGTTAATAGTGCATCTTACTCGCCATTCCACGCGCTTTAAGATGCCGTCTAGCCCAGTACGCTATCTGAAATAGGAGCGACGTAAATTGAACAAATGTGATAGTATTTTGCTGAATTCTTAAATTAACCACAATATAAACTGATCTAAACGGTTCTCTATTTGCCCTGCCGTAGAAGTATAATAGTGCATTTTACTCGCCATTTCATGCGCTTTGAGATGCCGCTTAGCCCAATACGGTATCTGAAATAGGAGCAACGTAAATTGAACAAATGTGTTAGAATTTCCCTGAAATCTTATATTAAACAAAATATAAAATGATCTAATCGGGTCTCTGTTTGCTCTACCCTAGAAGTTTAATAGTGCATTTTACTCGCAATTTCATGCGCCTTGAGGTGCCGCTTAACCCAATACGCTATCTGAAATAGGAGCGAGGTAAATTGGACAAATGTGATAGAATTTCGCTGCATTTTATATTAACCTTAATGTAAAATGACCTAATCGGGTCTCTGTTCGCCCTACCCTAGAAGTTTAATAGTCCATTGTATTCGCCATTTCATGCGCTTTGATATGCCGCTTAGCCCAGTACGCTATCTGAAATAGGAGCGACGTAAATAGAACAAATGTGATAGGATTTACCTGAAATCTTATAATAAACAAAATATAAAATGATCTAATCGGGTATCTGACTGCCCTACCATAGAAGTTTAACAGTGCATTTTACTCGCCATTCCACGCGCTTTAAGATGCCGCCTAGCCTAGTGCGCTATCTGAAATAGGGGCGACGTAAGTTGAACAAATGTGATAGAATTACGCTGAATTCTTATATTAACCGTAATATAAAATGATCTAATCGTGCCTCTGTTTGCCTTACCCTACAAGTTTAATAGTGCATTTTACTCGCCATTCCACGCGCTTGAAGATGCCGCCTAGCCTAGTGCGCTATCTGAAATAGGAGCGACGTAAGTTGAACAAATGTGATAGAATTTCGCTGAATTTTTATATTAACCTTAATGTAAAATGATCTAATCGGGTCTCTGTCCGCCCTACCCTATAAGTTTAATAGTCCATTTTGTTCGCCATTTCATGCGCTTTGAGATGCCGCTTAGCCCAATACGCTATCTGAAATATGAGCGACGTAAATTGAACAAATGTGATAGAATTTCCCTGAATTCTTATATTAACCTTAATGTAAAATGATCTAATCGGGTCTCTGTTCGCCCTACCCTCGAAGATTAATTGTGCATTTCACGAGACATTTCATGCGCTTTGAGATGCCGCTTAGACGAATACGCTATCTGAAATACGAGCGACGTAAATTGAACAAATGTGATAGGATTTACCTGAAATCTTATATTAAACAAAATTTAAAATGATCTAATCGGGTATCTGACTGCCCTACCATAGAAGTTTAACAGTGCATTTTACTCGCCATTCCACGCGCTTTAAGATGCCGCCTAGCCTAGGGCGCTATCTGAAATAGGAGCGACGTAAGTTGAACAAATGTGATAGAATTACGCTGAATTCTTATATTAACCGTAATATAAAATGATCTAATCGTGCCTCTGTTTGCCTTACCCTAGAAGTTTAATAGTGCATTTTACTCGCCATGTGATGCGCCTTGAGACGCCGCTTAGCCCAATGGGCTCCCTGAAATATGAGCGACGTAAATTGAACAAATGTGATAGAATTTCGCTAAATTCTTATATGAACCAAAATATAAAATGATCAAATCGGGTCTCTGATTGCCCTATCATAGGAGTTTAATAGTGCATTTTACTCGCCATTCCAGGCGCTTTAAGGTGCCGCCTAGCCTAGTACGCTATCTGAAATAGGAGCGACGTAAGTTGAAGAAATGTGATAGAATTACGCTGAATTCTTATATTAACCGTAATATAAAATGATCTAATCGGGTCTCTGTTTGCCTTACCCTAGAAGTTTAATAGTGCATTTCGCTCGTCATTTCATGCGCTTTGAGAAGCCGCTTAGCCCAATACGCTATCTGCAATAGGAGCGACGTAAATTGAACAAATGTGATAGAATTTCGCTGAATCCTTATATGAACCAAAATATATAATGATTAAATCGGGTCTCTGATTGCCCTATCATAGAAGTTTAATAGTGCATTTTACTCGCCATTCCAGGCGCTTTAAGATGCCGCCTAGCCCAGTACGCTATCTGAAATAAGAGCGACGTAAATTGATCAAATGTGATAGAATTTTGCTGAATTCTTAAATTAACCATCATATATAATGATCTAATCGGGTCTCTGTTCGCCCTACCCTAGAAGTTTAATATTGCATTTCACTCGTCATTTCATGCGCTTTGAGATGCCGCTGAGCCTAATACGCTATCTGATATAGGAGCGACGTAAATTGAACAAATGTGATAGAATTTCGCTGAATTCTTATATGAACCAAAATATAAAATGATCTAATCGGGTCTCTGATTGCCCTGTCATAGAAGTTTGATAGTGCGTTTTACTCGTCATTTCATGCGCTTTGAGATGCCGCTTAGTCCAATACGCTATCTGAAATAGGAGCGACGTAAATTGAACAAATGTGATAGAATTTCGCTGAATTCTTATATTAACCAAAGTATAGAATGATCTAATCTGGCCTCTGATTGCCCTATCATAGAAGGTTAATAGTGCATCTTACTCGCCATTCCACGCACTTTAAGATGCCGTCTAGACCAGTACGCTATCTGAAATGGGAGCGACGTAAATTGAACAAATGTGATAGTATTTTGCTGAATTCTTAAATTAACCATAATATAAAATGATCTAATCGGTTCTCTATTTGCCCTGCCGTAAACGTATAATAGTGCATTTTACTCGCCATTTCATGCGCTTTGAGATGCCGCTTAGCCCTATACGCTATCTGAAGTAGGAGCGACGAAAATTGAACAAATGTGATAGAATTTCCCTGAATTCTTATATTAACCTTAATGTAAAATGATCTAATCGGGTCTCTGTTCGCCCTACCCTAGAAGTTTAATATTGCATTTCACTCGTCATTTCATGCGCTTTGAGATGCCGCTTAGCCCAATACGCTATCTGATATAGGAGCGACGTGAATTGAACAAATGTGATAGAATTTCGCTGAATTCTTTTATTAACCATAATGTAAAATGATCTAATCGGGTCTCTGTTCGCCCTAGCCTAGAAGTTTAATAGTGCCTTTTATTCGCCATTTCATGCGCTTTGAGATGCCGCGTAGCCCAATACGCTATCTGAAATCGGAGCGACGAAAATTGAACAAATGTGATAGAATTTCCCTGAATTCTTATATTAACCTTAATGTAAAATGATCTAATCGGGTCTCTGTTCGCCCTACCCTAGAAGTTTAATATTGCATTTCACTCGTAATTTCATGCGCTTTGAGACGCCGCTGAGCCCAATATGCTATCTGATATAGGAGCGACGTAAATTGAACAAATGTGATAGAATTTCGCTGAATTCTTATATGAACCAAAATATGAAATGATCTAATCGGGTCTCTGATTGCCCTGTCATAGAAGTTTGATAGTGCATTTTACTCGTCATTTCATGCGCTTTGAGATGCCGCTTAGTCCAATACGCTATCTGAAATAGGAGCGACGTAAATTGAACAAATGTGATAGAATTTCGGTGAATTCTTTTGTTAACCATAACGTAAAATGATCTAATCGGGTCTCTGTTCGCCCTAGCCTAGAAGTTTAATCGTGCATTTTATTCGCCATTTCATGCGCTTTGAGATGCCGCTTAGCCCAATACGCTATCTGAAATAGGAGCGCCGTAAATTGAATAAATGTGATAGAATTTCGCTGAATTCTTATATTAACCAAAATATAAAATGATCTAATCGGGTCTCTTATTACCCTATCATAGAAGTTTAATAGTGCATTTTACTCCCCATTTCATGCGCTTTGAGATGCCGCTTAGCCCAATACGCTATCTGAAATAGGAGCGCCGTAAATTGAATAAATGTGATAGAATTTCGCTGAATTCTTATATTAACCAAAATATAAAATGATCTAATCGGGTCTCTTATTACCCTATCATAGAAGTTTAATATTGCATTTTACTCGCCATTCCACGCGCTTTAAGATGCCGCCTAGCCTAGTGCGCTATCTGAAATAGGAGCGACGTAAGTTGAACAAATGTGATAGAATTTCGCTGAATTTTTATATTAACTTTAATGTAAAATGATCTAATCGGGTCTCTGTCCGCCCTACCCTAGAAGTTTAATAGTCCATTTTGTTCGCCATTTCATGCGCTTTGAGATGCCGCTTAGCCCAATACGCTATCTGAAATATGAGCGACGTAAATTGAACAAATGTGATAGAATTTCCCTGAAATCTTACATTAAACAAAATATAAAATGATCTAATCGGGTCTCTTATTGCCGTATCATAGAAGTTTAATAGTGCATTTTACTCGCCATTTCATGCGCTTTGAGGTACCGCTTAGCCCAATACGCTATCTGAAATAGGAGCGACGTAAATAGAGCAAATGTGATAGGATTTCCCTGAAATCTTATATTAAACAAAATATAAAATGATCTAATCGGGTCTCTGACTGCCCTATCATAGAAGTTTAACAGTGCATTTGACTCGCCATTCTACGCGCTTTAAGATGCCGCCTAGCCTAGTACGCTATCTGAATTAGGAGCGACGTAAGTTGAACAAATGGGATAGGATTTCCCTGACATCTTATATTAAACAAAATATAAAATGATCTAATCGGGTCTCTGATTGCCCTATCATAGAAGTTTAACAGTGCATTTTACTCGCCATTCCAGGCGCTTTAAGATGCCGCCTAGCCTAGTACGCTATCTGAAATAGGAGCGACGAAAACTAAACAAATGTGATAGAATTTCCCTGAATTCTTATATTAACCTTAATGTAAAATGATCTAATCGGGTCTCTGTTTGCCTTACCCTAGAAGTTTAATAGTGCATTTCACTCGTCATTTCATGCGCTTTGAGATGCCGCTTAGCCCAATACGCTATCTGAAATAGGAGCGACGTAAATTGATCAAATGTGATAGAATATCGCTGAATTCTTATATGAACCAAAATATAAAATGATCTAATCGGGTCTCTGATTGCCCTACCCTAGAAGTTTAATAGTGCATTTTATTCGCCATTTCATGCGCCTTGAGATGCCGCTTAACCCTATACGCTATCTGAAATAGGAGCGACGAAAATTGAACAAATGTGATAGAAATTCCCTGAATTCTTATATTAACATTAATGTAGAATGATCTAATCGGGTCTCTGTTCGCCCTACCCTAGAAATTTAATATTGCATTTCACTCGCTTTTTCATGCGCTTTGAGATGCCGCTGAGCCCAATACGCTATCTGATATAGGAGCGACGTAAATTGAACAAATGTGATAGAATTTCCCTGAGTTCTTATATTAAACAAAATATAAAATGATCTAATCGGGTCGCTGATTGCCCTATCATAGAAGTTTAATAGTGCATTTTACTCGCCATTCCACGCACTTTAAGATGCCGGCCAGCCCAGTACGCTATCTGAAATAGGAGCGACGTAATTTGAAGAAATGTGATAGAATTTCGCTGTATTCTTATATTAACCATAATGTAAAATGATCTAATCGGGTCACTGTTCGCCCTACCATAGAAGTTTAATAGTGCATTTCACTCGACATTTCATGCGCTTTGAGATGCCGCTTAGCCCAATACGCTATCTGAAATAGGAGCGACGGAAATTGAACAAATGTGATAGAATTTCGCTGAATTCTTATATCAACCAAAATATAAAATGATCTAATCGGGTCTCTAATTGCCCTACCCTAGAAGTTTAATAGTGCATTTTACTCGCCATTTCATGCGCTTTGAGATGCCGCTTAGCCCAATACGCTATCTGAGATAGGAGCGACGTAAATTGAAAAAATGTGATAGAATTTCGCTGAATTCTTATATTAACCAAAATATAAAATGATCTAATCGGGTCTCTGATTGCCATACCCTAGAAGTTTAATAGTGCATTTTACTCGCCATTTCATGCGCCTTGAGAAGCCGCTTAGCCCAATACGCTATCTGAAATAGGAGCGACGTAAATTGAACAAAAGTGATAGAATTTCGCTGAATTCTTATATTAACCATAATGTGAAATGATCTGATCGGGTCTCTGTTCGCCCTAACCTAGAAGTTTAATAGTGCGTTCCACTCGTCATTTCATGCGCTTTGAGTTGCCGCTTAGCCCAATACGCTATCTGAAATAGGAGCGACGGAAATTGAACAAATGTGATAGAATTTCGCTGAATTCTTATATCAACCAAAATATAAAATGATCTAATCGGGTCTCTAATTGCCCTACCCTAGAAGTTTAATAGTGCATTTTACTCGCCATTTCATGCGCTTTGAGATGCCGCTTAGCCCAATACGCTATCTGAAATAGGAGCGACGTAAATTGAAAAAATGTGATAGAATTTCGCTGAATTCTTATATGAACCAAAATGAAAAATGATCTAATCGGGTCTCTGATTGCCATACCCTAGTAGTTTAATAGTGCATTTTACTCGCCATTTCATGCGCCTTGAGATGCCGCTTAGCCCAATACGCTATCTGAAATAGGAGCGACGTAAATTGAAAAAATGTGATAGAATTTCGCTGAATTCTTATATTAACCTTAGTGTAAAATGATCAATTCGGGTCCCTGTTCGCCCTACCCTAGAAGTTTAATGGTGCATTTCACTCGTAATTTCATGTGCTTTGAGATGCCGCTAAGCCCAATAGGCTATCTGAAATAGGAGCGACGTAAATTGAACAAATGTGATAGAATTTCGCTGAATTCTTATATTAACCATGATGTAAAATGATCTAATCGGGTCTCTGTTCGCCCTAACCAAGTAGTTGAATAGTGCATTCCACTCGTCATTTCATGCGCTTTGAGATGCCTCTTAGCTCAATACGGTATCTGAAATAGGATCGACGTAAATTGAACAAATGTGATAGAATTTCGCTGTATTCTTATATTAACCATAATGTAAAATGATCTAATCGGGTCTCTGTTCGCCCTAACATAGAAGTTTAATCGTACATTCCACTCATCATTTCATGCGCTTCGAGATGCCGCCTAGCCCAGTACGCTATCTCGAATATGAGCGACGTAAATTGAACAAACGTGATAGAATTTTGCTCAATTCTTAAATTAACCATAATATAAAATGATCTAATCGGGTCTCTGTTCGCCCTACCCTATAAGTTTAATAGTGCATTCCACCTGTCATTTCATGCGCTTTGAGTTGCCGCTTAGCCCAATACGCTATCTGAAATAGGAGCGACGTAAGTTGAAAAAATGTGATAGAATTTCGCTGAATTCTTATATTAACCATAATGAAAAATGAACCAATCGGGTCTCCGTTCGCCCTACCCTAGAAGTTTAATAGTGCATTTTATTCGCCATTTCATGCGCCTTGAGATGCCGCTTAGCACAATACGCTGTCTGAAATAGGAGCGACGTAAATTGGACAAATGTGATAGAATTTCGCTGAATTCTTATATTAACCATAATGTAAAATGATCTAATCGGGTCTCTGTTCGCCCTACCCTAGAAGTTTCATAGTGCATTTTACTCGCCATTTCATGCGCTTTGAGATGCCGCTTAGCCCAATACGCTATCTGAAATAGGAGCGACGTAAGTTGAAAAAATGTGATAGAATTTCGCTGAATTCTTATATTAACCATAATGAAAAATGATCCAATCGGGTCTCCGTTCGCCCTACCCTAGATGTTTAATAGTGCATTTTGCGCGCCATTTCATGCGCTTTGAGATGCCGCTTAGCCAAATACGCTATCTGAAATAGGAGCGACGGAAATTGAACAAATGTGATAGAATTTCGCTGTATTCTTATATTAAGCATAATGTAAAATGATCTAATCGGGTCACTGTTCGCCCTACCATAGAAGTTTAATAGTGCATTTCACTCGACATTTCATGCGCTTTGAGATGCCGCTTAGCCCAATACGCTATCTGAAATAGGAGCGACGGAAATTGAACAAAAGTGATAGAATTTCGCTGAATTCTTATATTAACCTTAATGTAAAATGATCTAATCGGGTCTCTGTTTGCCTTACTCTAGAAGTTTAATAGTGCATTTCACTCGTCATTTCATGCGCTTTGAGATGCCGCTTAGCCCAATACGCTATCTGAAATAGGAGCGACGTAAATTGATCAAATGTGATAGAATTTCGCTGAATTCTTATATGAACCAAAATATAAAATGATCAAATCGGGTCTCTGATTGCCCTATCATAGAAGTTTAATAGTGCATTTTACTCGCCATTTCATGCGCTTTGAGATGCCGCTTAACCCTATACGCTATCTGAAATAGGAGCGACGAAAATTGAACAAATGTGATAGAAATTCCCTGAATTCTTATATTAACATTAATGTAGAATGATCTAATCGGGTCTCTGTTCGCCCTACCCTAGAAATTTAATATTGCATTTCACTCGTTTTTTCATGCGCTTTGAGATGCCGCTGAGCCCAATACGCTATCTGATATAGGAGCGACGTAAATTGAACAAATGTGATAGAATTTCGCTGAGTTCTTATATTAAACAAAATATAAAATGATCTAATCGGGTCGCTGATTGCCCTATCATAGAAGTGTAATAGTGCATTTTACTCGCCATTCCACGCACTTTA
Organism: Macropis europaea; assembly: GCA_916610135.2. Taxonomy (NCBI): domain Eukaryota; kingdom Metazoa; phylum Arthropoda; class Insecta; order Hymenoptera; family Melittidae; genus Macropis; species Macropis europaea. Next base: position 40,493 of record CAKAJE020000876.1, read on the forward strand.
AGATGCCGGCCAGCCCAGTACGCTATCTGAAATAGGAGCGACGTAATTTGAAGAAATGTGATAGAATTACGCTGAATTCTTATATTAACCCTAATATAAAATGATCTAATCGGGTCTCTGTTTGCCTTACCCTAGAAGTTTAATAGTGCGTTTTACTCCCCATTTCATGCGCTTTGAGATGCCGCTTAGCCCAATATGCTATCTGAAATAGGAGAGATGTAAATTGAACAAATGTGATAGAATTTCCCGGAATTCTTATATTAACCTTAATGTAAAATGATCTAATCGGGCCTCTGTTCGCCCTATTCTAGAAGTTTAATAGTGCATCTTACTCGTCATTCCACGCGCTTTAAGGTGCCGCCTAGCCCAATACGCTATCTGAAATAGGAGCGACGTAGATTGAACAAATGTGATAGAATTTCGCTGAATTCTTAAATTAACCATAATATAAAATGATCTAATCGGGTCTCTGTTTGCCCTACCCTAGAAGTTTAGTAGTGCATTTTACTCGACATTTCATGCGCTTTAAGGTGCCGCCAAGCCCAATACGCTATCTGGAATAGGAGCGACATAAATTGAACAAATGTGATAGAATTTCGCTCAATTCTTATATTAACCAAAATATAAAATGATCTAATCGGGTCTCTGATTGCCCTACCCTAGAAGTTTAATAGTGCATTTTATTCGCCATTTCATGCGCCTTGAGATGCCGCTTAGCACAATACGCTGTCTGAAATAGGAGCGACGTAAATTGAACAAATGTGATAGAATTTCGCTGAATTCTTATATTAACCATAATGTAAAATGATCTAATCGGGTCTCTGTTCGCCCTACCCTAGAAGTTTCATAGTGCATTCTACTCGCCATTTCATGCGCTTTGAGATGCCGCCAAGCCCAATACGCTATCTGGAATAGGAGCGACATAAATTGAACAAATGTGATAGAATTTCGCAGAATTCTTATACTAACCATAATATAGAATGATCTAATCGGGTCTCTGTTTACCCTACCCTAGAAGTTTAACAGTGCATTTTATTCGACATTCCACGCGCTTTAAGAGGCCGCTTAGCCCAATACGCTATCTGAAATAGGAGCGACGCAAATTGAACAAATGTGATAGAATTTCGCTGAATTCTTATATTAACCAAAATATAAAATGATCTAATCGGGTCTCTGATTGCCCTATCATAGAAGTTTAATAGTGCATTTTACTCGTCATTTCATGCGCTTTGAGATGCCGCTTATCCCAATACGCTATCTGAAATAGGAGCGACGTAAGTTGAACAAATGTGATAGAATTTCGCTGAATTCTTATATTAACCGTAATATAAAATGATCTAATCGGTTCTCTGTTTGCCTTACCCGAGAAGTTTAATAGTGCATTTTACTCGCCATTCCATGCGTTTTGAGCTGCCGCTTAGCCCAATACGCTATCTGAAATAGGAGCGACGTAAATTGAACAAATGTGATAGAATTTCGCTGAATTCTTATATTAACCATAATGTAAAATGATCTAATCGGGTCTCTGTTCGCCCTACCCTAGAAGTTTCATAGTGCATTCTACTCGCCATTTCATGCGCTTTGAGATGCCGCTTAGCCCAATACGCTATCTGAAATAGGAGCGACGTAAGTTGAAAAAATGTGATAGAATTTCGCTGAATTCTTATATTAACCATAATGAAAAATGATCCAATCGGGTCTCCGTTCGCCCTACCCTAGAAGTTTAATAGTGCATTTTGCGCGCCATTTCATGCGCTTTGAGATGCCGCTTAGCCAAATACGCTATCTGAAATAGGAGCGACGGAAATTGAACAAATGTGATAGAATTTCGCTGTATTCTTATAGTAACCATAATGTAAAATGATCTAATCGGGTCACTGTTCGCCCTACCATAGAAGTTTAATAGTGCATTTTACTCGCCATTTCATGCGCTTTGAGATGCCGCTTAGCCCAATACGCTATCTGAAATAGGAGCGACGTAAATTGAAAAAATGTGATAGAATTTCGCTGAATTCTTATATTAACCAAAATGAAAAATGATCTAATCGGGTCTCTGATTGCCATACCCTAGTAGTTTAATAGTGCATTTTACTCGCCATTTCATGCGCCTTGAGATGCCGCTTAGCCCAATACGCTATCTGAAATAGGAGCGACGTAAATTGAGAAAATGTGTTAGAATTTCGCTGAATTCTTATATTAACCTTAGTGTAAAATGATCAATTCGGGTCCCTGTTCGCCCTACCCTAGAAGTTTAATGGTGCATTTCACTCGTAATTTCATGTGCTTTAAGATGCCGCTAAGCCCAATAGGCTATCTGAAATAGGAGCGACGTAAATTGAACAAATGTGATAGAATTTCGCTGAATTCTTATATTAACCATGATGTAAAATGATCTAATCGGGTCTCTGTTCGCCCTAACCAAGTAGTTGAATAGTGCATTCCACTCGTCATTTCATGCGCTTTGAGATGCCTCTTAGCTCAATACGGTATCTGAAAAAGGATCGACGTAAATTGAACAAATGTGATAGAATTTCGTTGTATTCTTATATTAACCATAATGTAAAATGATCTAATCGGGTCTCTGTTCGCCCTAACATAGAAGTTTAATCGTACATTCCACTCATCATTTCATGCGCTTCGAGATGCCGCCTAGCCCAGTACGCTATCTCGAATATGAGCGACGTAAATTGAACAAACGTGATAGAATTTTGCTCAATTCTTAAATTAACCATAATATAAAATGATCTAATCGGGTCTCTGTTCGCCCTACCCTATAAGTTTAATAGTGCATTCCACTCGTCATTTCATGCGCTTTGAGTTGCCGCTTAGCCCAATACGCTATCTGAAATAGGAGCGACGGAAATTGAACAAAGGTGATAGAATTTCGCTGAATTCTTATATTAACCAAAATATAAAATGATCTAATCGGTTCTCTGATTGCCCTATCATAGAAGTTTAATAGTGCATTTTACTCGCCATTCCAGGCGCTTTGAGATGCCGTCTAGCCCAGTACGCTATCTGAAATAGGAGCGACGCAAATTGAACAAACGTGATAGAATTACGCTGAATTCTTAAATTAACCATAATATAAAATGATCTAATCGGGTCTCTGTTTGCCCTACCCTAGAAGTTTAGTAGTGCATTTTACTCGACATTTCATGCGCTTTATGGTGCCGCCAAGCCCAATACGCTATCTGGAATAGGAGCGACATAAATTGAACAAATGTGATAGAATTTCGCAGAATTCTTATACTAACCATAATATAGAATGATCTAATCGGGACTCTGTTTACCCTACCCTAGAAGTTTAACAGTGCATTTTATTCGACATTTCATGCGATTTAAGATGCCACCTAGCCCAATACGCTATCTGAAATAGGGGCGACGGAAATTGAAAAAATGTGATAGAATTTCGCTCAATTCTTATATTAACCAAAATATAAAATGATCTAATCGGGTCTCTGATTGCCCTACCCTAGAAGTTTAATAGTGCATTTTATTCGCCATTTCATGCGCCTTGAGATGCCGCTTAGCACAATACGCTGTCTGAAATAGGAGCGACGTAAATTGAACAAATGTGATAGAATTTCGCTGAATTCTTATATTAACCATAATGTAAAATGATCTAATCGGGTCTCTGTTCGCCCTACCCTAGAAGTTTCATAGTGCATTTTACTCGCCATTTCATGCGCTTTGAGATGCCGCTTAGCCCAATACGCTATCTGAAATAGGAGCGACGTAAGTTGAAAAAATGTGATAGAATTTCGCTGAATTCTTATATTAACCATAATGAAAAATGAACCAATCGGGTCTCCGTTCGCCCTACCCTAGAAGTTTAATAGTGCATTTTATTCGCCATTTTATGCGCCTTGAGATGCCGCTTAGCACAATACGCTGTCTGAAATAGGAGCGACGTAAATTGAACAAATGTGATAGAATTTCGCTGAATTCTTATATTAACCATAATGTAAAATGATCTAATCGGGTCTCTGTTCGCCCTACCCTAGAAGTTTCATAGTGCATTTTACTCGCCATTTCATGCGCTTTGAGATGCCGCTTAGCCCAATACGCTATCTGAAAGAGGAGCGACGTAAGTTGAAAAAATGTGATAGAATTTCGCTGAATTCTTATATTAACCATAATGAAAAATGATCCAATCGGGTCTCCGTTCGCCCTACCCTAGATGTTTAATAGTGCATTTTGCGCGCCATTTCATGCGCTTTGAGATGCCGCTTAGCCAAATACGCTATCTGAAATAGGAGCGACGGAAATTGAACAAATGTGATAGAATTTCGCTGTATTCTTATATTAAGCATAATGTAAAATGATCTAATCGGGTCACTGTTCGCCCTACCATAGAAGTTTAATAGTGCATTTCACTCGACATTTCATGCGCTTTGAGATGCCGCTTAGCCCAATACGCTACCTGAAATAGGAGCGACGGAAATTGAACAAAAGTGATAGAATTTCGCTGAATTCTTATATTAACCATAATGTGAAATGATCTGATCGGGTCTCTGTTCGCACTAACCAAGAAGTTTAATAGTGCAGTTTACTCGTCATTTCATGCGCTTTGAGATGCCGCATAGCCCAATACGCTATCTGAAATAGGAGCGACGTAAATTGAACAAATGTGATAGGATTTCGTTGAATTCTTATATTAACCATAATGTAAAATGATCTAATCGGGTCTCTGTTCGCCCTATCATAGAAGTTTAATAGTGCATTTTACTCGCCATTCCACGCGCTTTAAGAGGCCGCTTAGCCCAATACGCTATCTGAAATAGGAGCGACGCAAATTGAACAAATGTGATAGAATTTCGCAGAATTCTTATATTAACCAAAATATAAAATGATCTAATCGGGTCTCTGATTGCCCTATCATAGAAGTTTAATAGTGCATTTTACTCGCCATTTCATGCGTTTTGAGCTGCCGCTTAGCCCAATACGCTATCTGAAATAGGAGCGACGTAAATTGAACAAATGTGATAGAATTTCGCTGAATTCTTAAATTAACCATAATATAAAATGATCTAATCGGGTCCCGGTTTGCCCTATCCTAGAAGTTTAATAGTGCATTTCACTCGTCATTTCATGCGCTTTGAGATGCCGCTTAGCCCAATACGCTATCTGAAATAGGAGCGACGTAAATTGAACAAATCTGATAGAATTACGCTGAATTCTTATATTAACCGTAATATAAAATGATCTAATCGGGTCTCTGTTTGCCTTACCCTAGGAATATAATAGTGCATTTTACTCGCCATTTCATGCGCTTTGAGATGCCGCCTAGCCCAGTACGCTATCTGAAATAGGAGAGACGTAAATGGATCAAATGTGATAGAATTTTGCTGAATTCTTAAATTAACCATCATATAAAATGATCTAATCGGGTCTCTGTTGGACCTACCCTAGAAGTTTAATAGTGCATTTTACTCGCCATTTCATGCGCTTTGAGATGCCGCTTAACCCTATACGCTATCTGAAATAGGAGCGACGAAAATTGAACAAATGTGATAGAATTTCCCTGAATTCTTACATTCACATTAATGTAAAATGATCTAATCGGGTCTCTGATCGGCCTACCCTAGAAGTATAATAGTGAATTTCACTCGTCATTTCATGCGCTTTGATATGCCGCTTAGCGCAATACGCTATCTGAAATACGAGCGACGAAAGTTGAACAAATGTGATAGAATTTCGCTGAATTCTTAAATTAACCATAATATAAAATGATCTAATCGGGTCTCTGTTTGCCCTACCCTAGAAGTTTAATAGTTCATTTCACTCGTCATTTCATGCGCTTTGAGATGCCGCTTAGCCCAATACGCTATCTGAAATAGGAGCGACGTAAATTGAACAAATGTGATAGAATTTCGCTGAATTCTTATATTAACCTTAATGTAAAATGATCTAATCGGGTCTCTGTTCGCCCTACCCTAAAAGTTTAATAGTCCATTTTACTCGCCATTTCATGCGCTTTGAGATGCCGCTTAGCCCAATACGCTATCTGAAATAGGAGCGACTTAAATTGAACAAATGTGATAGAATTTCGCTGAATTCTTATATTAACCAAAATATAAAATGATCTAATGGGGTCTCTGTTTGCCCCTCCCTAGAAGTTTAATAGTGCATTTTACTCGCCATTTCATGCGCTCTGAGATGCCGCTTAGCCCTATACGCTATCTGAAATAGGAACGACGTAAGTTGAACAAATGTGATAGAATTACGCTGAATTCTTATATTAACCGTAATATAATATGATCTAATCGGGTCTCTGTTTGCCTTACCCTAGAAGTTTAATAGTGCATTTTACTCGCCATGTCATGCGCTTTGAGATGCCGGCCAGCCCAGTACGCTATCTGAAATAGGAGCGACGTAATTTGAAGAATTGTGATAGAATTACGCTGAATTCTTATATTAACCGTAATATAATATGATCTAATCGGGTCTCTGTTTGCCTTACCCTAGAAGTTTAATAGTGCATTTTACTCGCCATTTCATGCGCTTTGAGATGCCGCTTAGCCCAATACGCTATCTGAAATAGGAGCGACGTAAGTTGAACAAATGTGATAGAATTTCCCGGAATTCTTATATTAACCTTAATGTAAAATGATCTAATCGGGTCTCTGTTCGCCCTATCCTAGAAGTTTAATAGTGCATTTCACTCGTCATTTCATGCGCTTCGAGATGCCGCTTAAGCCAATACGCTATCTGAAATAGGAGCGACGTAAATTGAACAAATGTGATAGAATTCCGCTGAATTCTTATATTAACCAAAGTATAAAATGATCTAATCGTGTCTCTGTTTGACCTACCCTAAAAGTTTAATAGTGCATTTTAATCGCCATTTCATGCGCTTTGAGATGCCGCTTAACCCTATACGCTATCTGAAATAGGAGCGACGAAAATTGAACAAATGTGATAGAATTTCCCTGAATTCTTACATGAACCTTAATGTAACATGATCTAATCGGGTCTCTGATCGGCCTACCCTAGAAGTATAATAGTGAATTTCACTCGTCATGTCATGCGCGTTGATATGCCGCTTAGCCCATTACGCTATCTGAAATACGAGCGACGTAAGTTGAACAAATGTGATAGAATTTCGCTGAATTCTTAAATTAACCATAATATAAAATGATCTAATCGGGTCTCTGTTTGCCCTACCCTAGAAGTTTAATAGTGCATTTCACTCGTCATTTCATGCGCTTTGAGGTGCCGCTTCGCCCAATAAGCTGTTTGAAAGACGAGCGACGTAAATTGAACAAATGTAATAGAATTTCGCTCAATTCTTATATGAACCAAAATATAAAATGATCTAATCGGGTCTCTGATTGCCCTATCATAGAAGTATAGTAGTGAATTTCACTCGTCATTTCATGCGCTTTGATATGCCGCTTAGCCCAATACGCTATCTGAAATAGGAGCGACGTAAATTGAACAAATGTGATAGAATTTCGCTGAATTCTTAAATTAACCATAATATAAAATGATCTAATCGGGTCCCGGTTTGCCCTACCCTTGAAGTTTAATAGTGCATTTCACTCGTCATTTCATGCGCTTTGAGGTGCCGCTTCGCCCAATAAGCTGTTTGAAAGACGAGCGACGTAAATTGAACAAATGTAATAGAATTTCGCTCAATTCTTATATGAACCAAAATATAAAATGATCTAATCGGGTCTCTGATTGCCCTATCATAGAAGTATAGTAGTGCATTTCACTCGTCATTTCATGCGCTTTGATATGCCGCTTAGCCCAATACGCTATCTGAAATAGGAGCGACGTAAATTGAACAAATCTGATAGAATTACGCTGAATTCTTATATTAACCGTAATATAAAATGATCTAATCGGGTCTCTGTTTGCCTTACCCTAGGAATATAATAGTGCATTTTACTCGCCATTTCATGCGTTTTGAGATGCCGCTTAACCCTATACGCTATCTGAAATAGGAGCGACGAAAATTGAACAAATGTGATAGAATTTCCCTGAATTCTTACATTCACATTAATGTAAAATGATCTAATCGGGTCTCTGATCGGCCTACCCTAGAAGTATAATAGTGAATTTCACTCGTCATTTCATGCGCTTTGATATGCCGCTTAGCGCAATACGCTATCTGAAATAGGAGCGACGTAAGTTGAACAAATGTGATAGAATTTCCCGGAATTCTTATATTAACCTTAATGTAAAATGATCTAATCGGGTCTCTGTTCGCCCTACCCTAGAAGTTTAATAGTGCATTTCACTCGTCATTTCATGCGCTTCGAGATGCCGCTTAAGCCAATACGCTATCTGAAATAGGAGCGACGTAAATTGAACAAATGTGATAGAATTCCGCTGAATTCTTATATTAACCAAAGTATAAAATGATCTAATCGTGTCTCTGTTTGACCTACCCTAAAAGTTTAATAGTGCATTTTAATCGCCATTTCATGCGCTTTGAGATGCCGCTTAACCCTATACGCTATCTGAAATAGGAGCGACGAAAATTGAACAAATGTGATAGAATTTCCCTGAATTCTTACATGAACCTTAATGTAACATGATCTAATCGGGTCTCTGATCGGCCTACCCTAGAAGTATAATAGTGAATTTCACTCGTCATTGCATGCATTTTGATATGCCGCTTAGCCCAATACGCTATCTGAAATACGAGCGACGTAAGTTGAACAAATGTGATAGAATTTCGCTGAATTCTTAAATTAACCATAATATAAAATGATCTAATCGGGTCTCTGTTTGCCCTACCCTAGAAGTTTAATAGTGCATTTCACTCGTCATTTCATGCGCTTTGAGATGCCGCTTAGCCCAATATGCTATCTGAAATAGGAGCGACGTAAATTGAACAAATGTGATAGAATTTCGCTGAATTCTTATATGAACCAAAATATAAAATGATCAAATCGGGTCTCTGATTGCCCTATCATAGAAGTTTAATAGTGCATTTTACTCGCCATTCCAGGCGCTTTGAGATGCCGCCTAGCCCAGTACGATATCTGAAATAGGAGCGACGTAAATTGATCAAATGTGATAGAATTTCGCTGAATTCTTTTATTAACCATAATATAAGATGACCTAATCGGGTCTCTGATTGCCCTCTCCGAGAAGTTTGGTAGTGCATTTTACTCGACATTTCAAGCGCGTTAAGTTGCAGCCTAGCCCAATACGCAATCTGAAATTGGAGCTACGTAAATTGAACAAACGTGATAGAATTATGCAGAATTCTTATATTAACCATAATATAATACGATCTATTCGGGTCTCTGTTTGCCCTACCCTAGAAATTTAACTGTGCGTTTTACTCGACATTTCATGCGCTTTAAGATGCCACCTAGCCCAATACGCTATCTGAAATAGAGGCGACGTAAATTGAACAAATGTGATGAAATTACGTTGAATTCTTATATTAACAATAATATAAAATGATCTAATCGGATCTTTGATTGCCACATCATAGAAGGTTAGTAGTGCATTTTATTCGACATACCACGCGCTTTAAGATGCCGCCTAGTCCAATACGCTATCTGAAATAGGAGCGACGTAAATTGAACAAATGTGATAGAATTTTGCTGAATTCTTAAATTAACCATCATATAAAATGATCTAATCGGGTCTCTGTTTGACCTACCCTAGAAGTTTAATAGTGCATTTTACTCGCCATTTCATGCGCTTTGAGATGCCGCTTAACCCTATACGCTATCTGAAATAGGAGCGACGAAAATTGAACAAATGTGATAGAATTTCCCTGAATTCTTATATTAACATTAATGTAGAATGATCTAATCGGGTCTCTGTTCGCCTACCCTAGAAATTTAATATTGCATTTCACTCGTCATTTCATGCGCTTTGAGATGCCGCTGAGCCCAATACGCTATCTGATATAGGAGCGACGTAAATTGAACAAATGTGATAGAATTTCGCTGAATTCTTATATTAACCAAAATATAAAATGATCTAATCGGGTCTCTTATTGCCCTATCATAGAAGCTTAATAGTGCATTTTACTCCCCATTTCATGCGCTTTGAGATGCCGCTTATCCCAATACGCTATCTGTAATATGAGCGACGTAAATTGAACAAATGTGATAGAATTTCCCTGAATTGTTATATTAACCTTAATGGAAAATGATCTCTTCGGGTCTCTGTTCGCCCTACCCTAGAAGTATAATAGTGCATTTCACTCGTCATTTCATGCGCTTTGAGATGCCGCTTAGCCCAATATGCTATCTCAAATAGGAGCGACGTAAGTTGAACAAATGTGACAGAATTACGGTGAATTCTTGTATTAACCGTAATACAAAATGATCTAATCGTGTCTCTGTTTGCCTTACCCTAGAAGTTTAATAGTGAATTTTACTCGCCGTTTCATGCGCTTTGAGACGCCGCTTAGCCCAATGGGCTCTCTGAAATATGAGCGACGTAAATTGAACAAATGTGATTGAATTTCCCTGAAATCTTATATTAAACAAAATATAAAATGATCTGATCGGGTCTCTGATTGCCCTATCATAGAAGTTTAATAGTGCATTTTACTCGTCATTCCTCGCGCTTTAAGATGCCGGCCAGCACAGTGCGCTATCTGAAATAGGAGCGACGTAATTTGAAGAAATGTGATAGAATTACGCTGAATTCTTATATTAACCGTAATATAAAATGATCTAATCGGGTCTCTGTTTGCCTTACCCTAGAAGTTTAATAGTGCATTTCACTCGTCATTTCATGCGCATTGAGACGCCGCTTCGCCCAATAAGCTATCTGAAATAGGAGCGACGTAAATTGAACAAATGTGTTAGAATTTCGCTGAATACTTATATTAACCTTAATGTAAAATGATCTGATCGGGTCTCTGTTTGCCCTACCCTAGACGTATAATAGTGCATTTCACTCGTCATTTCATGCGCTTTGAGGTGCCCCTTAGCCCAGTACGCTATCTGAAATAGGAGCGACGTAAATTGAACAAATGTGATAGAATTTCGCTGAATCCTTATATTAACCAAAGTATAAAATGATCTAATCTTGTCTCTGATTGCCCTATCATACAAGGTTAATAGTGCATTTTACTCGCTATTCCACGCGCTATAAGATGCCGCCTAGCCCAGTACGCTGTCTGAAATAGGAGCGACGTAAATTGAACAAATGTGATAGAATTTCGCTGAATTCTTATATTAACCATAATATAAAATGATCTAATCGGATCTCTGTTCGCCCTACCCTAGAAGATTAATAGTGCATTTCACTCGACATTTCATGCGCTTTGAGATGCCGCTTAGCCCTATACGCTATTTGAAATAGGAGCGACGTAAATTGAACAAATCTGATAGAATTTCGCTGAATTCTTAAATTAACCATAATATAAAATGATCTAATCGGGTCTCTGTTTGTCCTACCCTAGAAGTTTAATAGTGCGTTTTATTCGCCATTTCATGCGCTTTGAGATGCCGCTTAGCCCAATACGCTATCTGAAATAGGAGAGATGTAAATTGAACAAATGTGATAGAATTTCCCGGAATTCTTATATTAACCTTAATGTAAAATGATCTAATCGGGGCTCTGTTCGCCCTATCCTAGAAGTTTAATAGTGCATTTCACTCGTCATTTCATGCGCTTTGAGATGCCGCTTAGCCCAATACGCTATCTGAAATAGGAGCGACGTAAATTGAACAAATGTGATAGAATTTCGCTGAAATCATATATTAACCAAAATATAAAATGATCTAATGAGGTCTCTGTTTGCCCCACCCCAGAAGTTTAATAGTGCATTTTACTCGCCATTTCATGCGCTCTGAGATGCCGCTTAATCCAATTCGGTATCTGAAATAGGAGCGATCTAAATTGAACAAATGTGATAGAATTTCGCTGAATTCTTATATTAACCAAAGTATAAAATGCTCTAATCTGGTCTCTGATTGCCCTATCGTAGAAGGTTAATAGTGCATTTTACTCGCCATTCCACGCGCTTTAAGATGCCGCCTAGCCCAGTACGCTATCTGAAATAGGTGCGACGTAAGTTGAACAAATGTGATAGAATTACGCTGAATTCTTATATTATCCTTAATGTAAAATGATCTAATCGGGTCTCTGTTCGCCCTACCCTAGAAGTTTAATAGTGCATTTTACTCGCCATTTCTTGCGCTTTGAGATGCCGCTTAGCCCAATAAGCTATCTGAAATGGGAGCGACGTAAATTGAACAAATGTGATAGAATTTCGCTGAATTCTTATATTAACCAATGTATAAAATGATCTAATCTGGTCTCTTATTGCCCTATCATAGTAGGTTAATAGGGCATTTTACTCGCCATTCCACCCGCTTTAAGATGCCGCCTAGCCCAGAACGCTATCTGGAATAGGAGCGACGTAAGTTGAACAAATGTGATAGAATTACGCTGAATTCTTATATTAACCGTAATATAATATGATCTAATCGGGTCTCTGTTTGCCTTACCCTAGAAGTTTAATAGTGCATTTCACTCGTCATTTCATGCGCTTTGAGATGCCGCTTAGCCCAATAAGCTATCTGAAATGGGAGCGACGTAAATTGAACAAATGTGATAGAATTTCGCTGAATTCTTATATTAACCAATGTATAAAATGATCTAATCTGGTCTCTTATTCCCCTATCATAGAAGGTTAATAGTGCATTTTACTCGCCATTCCACGCTCTTCAAGACGCCGTCTAGCCCAGTACGCTATCTGAAAGAGGAGCGACGTAAATTGAACAGATGTGATAGAATTTTGCTGAATTCTTAAATTAACCATAATATAAAATGATCTGATCCGGTCTCTATTTGCCCTACCCTAGAAGTATAATAGTGCATTTTACTCGCCATTTCATGCGCTTTGAGGTGCCGCTTAGCCCTATGCGCTATCTGAAATAGGAGCGACATAAATTGAACAAATGTGATAGAATTTCCCTGGATTCTTATATTACCCTTAATGTAAATTGATCTAATCGGGTCTACGTTCGCCCTACCCTAGAAGTTTAATATTGCATTTCACTCGTCATTTCATGCGCTTTGAGATGCCGCTTAGCCCAATACGCTATCTGATATAGGAACGAAGTAAATTGAACAAATGTGATAGAATTTCGCTGAATTCTTATATTAACCAAAATATAAAATGATCTAATCGGGTCTCTGATTGTCCTATCATAGAAGTTTACTAGTGCATTTTACTCGCCATTCCACGCGCTTTAAGATGCCGCCTAGCCCAGTACGCTATCTGAAATAGGAGCGACGTAAATTGAACAAATGTAATAGAATTTCGCTGAATTCTTAAATTAACCATAATATAAAATGATCTAATCGGGTCTCTGTTTGCCCTACCCTAGAAGTATAATAGTTCATTTTACTCGTCATTTCATGCGCTTTGAGATGCCGCTTAGTCCAATACGCTATCTGAAATAGGAGCGATGCAAATTGAACAAATGTGATAGAATTTCGGTGAATACTTTTATTAACCATAATGTAAAATGATCTAGTCGGGTCTCTGTTCGCCCTAGCCTAGAAGTTTAATAGTGCATTTTACTCGCCATTTCTTGCGCTTTGAGATGCCGCTTAGCCCAATTAGCTATCTGAAATAGGAGCGACGTAAATAGAACAAATGTAATAGAATTTCGCTGAATTCTTATATGAACCAAAATATAAAATGATCTAATCGGGTCTCTGATTGCCCTATCATAGAAGTTTAGTAGTGCATTCTACTCGCCATTTCGTGCGCTTTGAGATGCCGCTTAGCCCAATAAGCTATCTGAAATAGGAGCGACGTAAATTGAACAAACGTGATAGAATTTCGCTGAATTCTTATATTAACCAAAGTATAAAATGATCTAATCTGGTCTCTGGTTGCCCTATCATAGAAGGTTAATAGTGCATTTTACTCGCCATTCCACGCGCATTAAGATGCCGCCTAGCCCAGTACGCTATCTGAAATAGGAGCGACGTAAATTGAACAAATGTAACAGAATTTCGCTGAATTCTTTTATTAACCATAATGCGCTTTGAGATGCCGCTTAGCCCTATACGCTATCTGAAATAGGAGCGACGAAAATTGAACAAATGTGATAGAATTTCCCTGAATTCTTATATTAACCTTAATGTAAAATGATCTAATCGGGTCTCTGTTCGCCCTACCCCAGAAGTTTAATAGTGCATTTTACTCGCCATTTCATGCGCTTCGAGATGTCGCTTAGCCCTATACGCTATCTGAAATAGGAGCGACGTAAATTGAACAAATGTGATAGAATTACGCTGAATTCTTATATTAACCGTAATATAATATGATCTAATCGGGTCTCTGTTTGCCTTACCCTAGAAGTTTAATAGTGCATTTCACTCGTCATTTCATGCGCTTTGAGATGCCGCTTAGCCCAGTACGCTATCTCAAATAGGAGCGACGTAAATTGAACAAATATGATAGAATTTTGCTGAATTTTTAAATTAACCAATATATAAAATGATCTAATCGGGTCTCTGTTTGCCCTACCCTAGACGTTTAATAGTGCATTGTACTCCCCATTTCATGCGCTTTGAGATGCCGCTTAGCCCAATACGCTATCTGAAATAGGAGGGATGTAAATTGAACAAATGTGTTAGAAATTCGCTGAATTCTTTTATTAACCATAATGTAAAATGATCTAACCGGGTCTCTGTTCGCCCTAGCCTAGAAGTTTAATAGTGCATTTTACTCGCCATTTCTTGCGCTTTGAGATGCCGCTTAGCCCAATTAGCTATCTGAAATAGGAGCGACGTAAATAGAACAAATGTAATAGAATTTCGCTGAATTCTTAAATTAACCATAATATAAAATGATCTAATCGGGTGTCTGTTTGCCCTACCCTAGAAGTATAATAGTTCATTTTACTCGTCATTTCATGCGCTTTGAGATGCCGCTTAGTCCAATACGCTATCTGAAATAGGAGCGATGCAAATTGAACAAATGTGATAGAATTTCGGTGAATTCTTTTATTAACCATAATGTAAAATGATCTAGTCGGGTCTCTGATTGCCCTATCATAGAAGTTTAGTAGTGCATTCTACTCGCCATTTCGTGCGCTTTGAGATGCCGCTTAGGCCAATAAGCTATCTGAAATAGGAGCGACGTAAATTGAACAAACGTGATAGAATTTCGCTGAATTCTTATATTAACCAAAGTATAAAATGATCTAATCTGGTCTCTGGTTGCCCTATCATAGAAGGTTAATAGTGCATTTTACTCGCCATTCCACGCGCATTAAGATGCCGCCTAGCCCAGTACGCTATCTGAAATAGGAGCGACGTAAATTGAACAAATGTAACAGAATTTCGCTGAATTCTTTTATTAACCATAATGCGCTTTGAGATGCCGCTTAGCCCTATATGCTATCTGAAATAGGAGCGACGAAAATTGAACAAATGTGATAGAATTTCCCTGAATTCTTATATTAACCTTAATGTAAAATGATCTAATCGGGTCTCTGTTCGCCCTACCCTAGAAGTTTAATAGTGCATGTCACTCGTCATTTCATGCGCTTTGAGATGCCGCTTAGCCCAATACGCTATCTGAAATAGGAGCGACGTAAATTTAACAACTGTGATAGAATTTCGCTGAATTCTTAGATTAACCAAAATATAAAATGATCTAATGGGGTCTCCGTTTGCCCCACCCTAGAAGTTTAATAGTGCATTTTACTCGCCATTTCATGCGCTTTGAGATGCCGCTTAGCCCTATACGCTATCTGAAATAGGAGCGACGTAAATTGAACAAATGTGATAGAATTTCCCTGGATTCTTATATTAACCAAAATATAAAATGATCTAATCGGGTCTCTGATTGCCCTATCATAGAAGTTTAATAGTGCATTTTACTCGCCATTCCACGCGCTTTGAGATGCCGCTTAGTCCAATACGCTATCTGAAATAGGAGCGACGAAAATTGAACAAATGTGATAGAATTTCCCTGAATTCTTATATTATCCTTAATGTAAAATGATCTAATCGGGTCTCTGTTCGCCCTACCCTAGAAGTTTAATAGTGCATTTTACTCGCCATTTCTTGCGCTTTGAGATGCCGCTTAGCCCAATAAGCTATCTGAAATGGGAGCGACGTAAATTGAACAAATGTGATAGAATTTCGCTGAATTCTTATATTAACCAATGTATAAAATGATCTAATCTGGTCTCTTATTGCCCTATCATAGTAGGTTAATAGGGCATTTTACTCGCCATTCCACCCGCTTTAAGATGCCGCCTAGCCCAGAACGCTATCTGGAATAGGAGCGACGTAAGTTGAACAAATGTGATAGAATTACGCTGAATTCTTATATTAACCGTAATATAATATGATCTAATCGGGTCTCTGTTTGCCTTACCCTAGAAGTTTAATAGTGCATTTCACTCGTCATTTCATGCGCTTTGAGATGCCGCTTAGCCCAGTACGCTATCTGAAATAGGAGCGACGAAAATTGAACAAATGCGATAGAATATCCCTGAATTCTTATATTAACCTTAATGTGAAATAATCTAATCGGGTCTCTGTTCGCCCTACGCTAGAAGTATCATAGTGCATTGTACTCCCCATTTCATGCGCTTTATGATGCCGCTTAGCCCAATACGCTATCTGAAATAGCAGCGATGTAAATTGAATAAATGTGATAGAATTTTGCTGAATTCTTAAATTAACCATAATATAAAATGATCTAATCCGGTCTGTGTTTGCCCTACCCTAGAAGTTTAATAGTGCATTTTACTCGCCATTTCATGCGCTTTGAGATGCCGCTTAGCCCAATACGCGATCTGAAACATGAGCGACGTAAATTGAACAAATGTGATCGAATTTCGCTGCATTCTTATATTTTCCTTAATGTAAAATGATCTAATCGGGTCTCTGTTCGCCCTACCCTAGAAGTTTAATAGTGCATTTTACTCGCCATTTCTTGCGCTTTGAGATGCCGCTTAGCCCAATAAGCTATCTGAAATAGGAGCGACGTAAATTGAACAAATGTAATAGAATTTCGCTGAATCCTTATATGAACCAAAATATAAAATGATCTAATCGGGTCTCTGATTTGCCCCACCATAGAAGATAAATAGTGCATTTTACTCGCCATTCCACGCGCTTTAAGATGCCGCCTAGCCCAGTACACCATTTGAAGTAGGAGCGACGTAAATTGACCAAATGTGATAGAATTTCGCTGAATTCTTATATGAACCAAAATATAAAATGATCTAATCGGGTCTCTGATTGCCCTATCATAGAAGTTTAATAGTGCATTGTACTCCCCATTTCATGCGCTTTGAGATGCCGCTTAGCCCAATACGCTATCTGAAATAGGAGGGATGTAAATTGAACAAATGTGTTAGAATTTCGCTGAATTCTTTTATTAACCATAATGTAAAATGATCTAACCGGGTCTCTGTTCGCCCTAGCCTAGAAGTTTAATAGTGCCTTTTATTCGCCATTTCATGCGCTTTGAGATGCCGCGTAGCCCAATACGCTATCTGAAATCGGAGCGACGAAAATTGAACAAATGCGATAGAATATCCCTGAATTCTTATATTAACCTTAATGTGAAATAATCTAATGGGGTCTCTGTTCGCCCTACGCTAGAAGTATCATAGTGCATTGTACTCCCCATTTCATGCGCTTTATGATGCCGCTTAGCCCAATACGCTATCTGATATAGGAACGAAGTAAATTGAACAAATGTGATAGAATTACGCTGAATTCTTATAATAACCAAAATATAAAATGATCTAATCGGGTCTCTGATTGCCCTATCATAGCAGTTTAATAGGGCATTTTACTCGCCATTCCACACGCTTTAAGATGCCGCCTAGCCCAGTACGCTATCTGGAATAGGAGCGGCGTAAATTGAACAAATGTAATAGAATTTCGCTGAATTCTTATATGAACCAAAATATAAAATGATCTAATCTGGTCTCTGATTGCCCTATCATAGAAGTTTAATAGTGCATTTTACTCCCCATTCCACGCGCTTTAAGATGCCGCTTAGCCCAATAAGCTATCTAAAATAGGAACGACGTAAATTGAACAAATGTAATAGAATTTCGCTGAATTCTTATATGAACCAAAGTATAAAATGATCCAATCGGGTCTCTGATTGCCCTATCATAGAAGGTTAATAGTGCATTTTACTCGCCATTCCACGCTCTTTAAGTGCCGCCTAGCCCAGAACGCTATCTGAAAGAGGAGCGACGTAAATTGAACAAATGTGATAGAATTTTGCTGAATTCTTAAATTAACCATAATATAAAATGATCTAATCGGGTCTCTGTTTGCCGTACCCTAGAAGTTTGATAGTCCATTTTATTCGCCATTTCTTGCACTTTGTGATGCCGCTTAGCCCAATACGCTATCTGAAATATGAGCAACGTAAATTGAACAAATGTGATAGAATTTCGCTGAATTCTTAAATTAACCATAATATAAAATGATCTAATCGGGTCTCTGTTTGCCCTACCCTAGGAGTTTAATAGTGCATTTTACTCGCCATTTCATGCGCTTTGAGATGCCGCTTAGCACAATACGCTATCTGAAATAGGAGGGACGTAAATTGAACGAATGTGATAGAATTTCGGTGAATTCTTATATTAACCAAAGTATAAAATGATCTAATCGGGGCTCTGATTGCCCTATCATAGAAGTTTAGTAGTGCATTTTGCTCGCCATTTCTAGCGCTTTGAGATGCCGCTTAGCCTAATACACTATCTGAATTAGGAGCGACGTAAATTGAACAAATGTGATAGAATTTCGCTGAATTCTTATATTAACCAAAGTATAAAATGATCTAATCTGGTCTCTGATTGCCCTATCATAGAAGGTTAATAGTGCATTTTACTCGCCATTCCACGCTCTTTAAGTGCCGTCTAGCCGAGTACGCTATCTGAAAGAGGAGCGACGTAAATTGAACAAATGTGATAGAATATTGCTGAATTCTTAAATTAACTATAATATAAAATGATCTAATCCGGTCTCTATTTGTCCTGCCCTAAAAGTATAATAGTGCATTTTACTCGCCATTTCATGCGCTTTGAGATGCCGCTTAGCCCTATACGCTATCTGAAACAGGAGCGACGTAAATTGAACAAATGTGATAGAATTTCCCTGGATTCTTATATTAACCTTAATGTAAAATGATGTAATCGGGTCTACGTTCGCCCTACCCTAGAAGTTTAATATTGCATTTCACTCGTCATTTCATGCGCTTTGAGATGCCGCTTAGCCCAATACGCTATCTGATATAGGAACGACGTAAATTGAACAAATGTGATAGAATTTCGCTGAATTCTTATATGAACCAAAATATAAAATGATCTAATCGGGTCTCTGATTGCCCTATCATAGAAGTTTAATAGTGCATTTTACTCGCCATTTCATGCGCTTTGAGATGCCGCTTAGCCCAATACGCTATCTGAAATAAGAGCGACGTAAATTCAACAAATGTGATAGAATTTCGCTGAATTCTTATATTAACCAAAATATAAAATGATCTAATCGGGTCTCTGATTGCCCTATCATAGAAGTTTATTAGTGCACTTTACTCGCCATTTCATGCGCTTTGAGATGCCGCTTAGCCCTATACGCTATCTGAAATAGGAGCGACGAAAATTGAACAAATGTGATAGAATTTCCCTGAATTCTTATATTAACCTTAATGTAAAATGATCTAATCGGGTCTCTGTTCGCCCTACCCTAGAAGTTTAATAGTGCATGTCACTCGTCATTTCATGCGCTTTGAGATGCCGCTTAGCCCTATACGCTATCTGAAATAGGAGCGACGAAAATTGAACAAATGTGATAGAATTTCCCTGAATTCTTATATTAACCTTAATGTAAAGTGATCTAATCGGGTCTCTGTTCGCCCTACCCTAGAAGATTAATAGTGCATGTCACTCGTCATTTCATGCGCTTTGAGATGCCGCTTAGCCCAATACGCTATCTGAAATAGGAGCGACGTAAATTTAACAACTGTGATAGAATTACGCTGAATTCTTAGATTAACCAAAATATAAAATGATCTAATGGGGTCTCCGTTTGCCCCACCCTAGAAGTTTAATAGTGCATTCTACTCGCCATTTCATGCGCTTCGAGATGCCGCTTAGCCCTATACGCTATCTGAAATAGGAGCGACGTACATTGAACAAATGTGATAGAATATCCATGAATTCTTATATTAACCTTAATGTAAAATGATCTAATCCGGTCTCTGTTCGCTCTACCCTAGAAGTTTAATATTGCATTTCACTCGTCATCTCATGCGCTTTGAGATGCCGCTTAGACCAATACGCTATCTGATATACGAGCGACGAAAATTGAACAAATGTGATAGAATTTCCCTGAATTCTTATATTAACCTTAATGTAAAATGATCTAATCGGGTCTCTGTTTGCCCTAGCCTAGAAGTCTAATAGTTCATTTTACTCGCCATTTCATGCGCTTTGAGATGCCGCTTAGCCCAATAAGCTATCTGAAATAGGATCGACGTAAATTCAACAAATGTAGTAGAATTTCGATGAATACTTATATGAACCAAAATATAAAATGATCTAATCGGGTCTCTGATCGCCCTATCATAGAAGGTTAATAGTGCATTTTACTCGCCATTCCACGCTCTTTAAGATGCCGTCTAGCCCAGTACGCTATCTGAAAGAGGAGCGACGTAAATTGAACAAGTGTGATAGAATTTTGCTGAATTCTTAAATTAACCATAATATAAAATGATCTAATCCGGTCTCTATTTGCCCTACCTTACAAGTATAATAGTGCATTTTACTCGTCATTTCATGCGCTTTGAGATGCCGCTTAGCCCAATACGCTATCTGAAATAGGAGCGATGTAAATTGAACAAATGTGATAGAATTTCGGTGAATTCTTTTATTAACCATAATGTAAAATGATCTAATCGGGTCTCTGTTCGCCCTAGCCTAGAAGATTAATATTGCAGTTTACTCGCCATTTCATGCGCTTTGAGATGCCGCTTAGCCCTATACGCTATCTGAAATAGGAGCGACGTAAATTGAACAAATGTGATAGAATTTCCCTGGATTCTTATATTAACCTTAATGTAAAATGATATAATCGGGTCTATGTTCGCCCCACCCTAGAAGTTTACTATTGCATTTCACTCGTCATTTCATGCGCTTTGAGATGCCGCTTAGCTCAATACGCTATCTGACATAGGAGCGACGTAAATTGAACAAATGTGATAGAATTTCGCTCAATTCTTATATTAACCAAAATATAAAATGATCTCATCGGGTCTCTGATTGCGCCATCATAGAAGTTTATTAGTGCATTTTACTCGCCATTTCATGCGCTTTGAGATGCCGCTTAGTCCTATACGCTATCTGAAATAGGAGCGAAAGAAAATTGAACAAATGTGATAGAATTTCCCTGAATTCTTATATTAACCTTAATGTAAAATGATCTAATCGGGTCTCTGTTCGCCCTACCCTAGAAGTTTAATAGTGCATGTCACTCGTCATTTCATGCGCTTTGAGATGCCGCTTAGCCCTATACGCTATCTGAAATAGGAGCGACGAAAATTGAACAAATGTGATAGAATTTCCCTGAATTCTTATATTAACCTTAATGTAAAATGATCTAATCGGGTCTCTGTTCGCCCTACCCTAGAAGTTTGATAGTGCATGTCACTCGTCATTTCATGCGCTTTGAGATGCCGCTTAGCCCAATACGCTATCTGAAATAGGAGCGACGTAAATTTAACAACTGTGATAGAATTTCGCTGAATTCTTAGATTAACCAAAATATAAAATGATCTAATGGGGTCTCCGTTTGCCCCACCCTAGAAGTTTAATAGTGCATTTTACTTGCCATTTCATGCGCTTTGAGATGCCGCTTAGCCCTATACGCTATCTGAAATAGGAGCGACGTAAATTGAACAAATGTGATAGAATTTCCCTGGATTCTTATATTAACCAAAATATAAAATGATCTAATCGGGTCTCTGATTGCCCTATCATAGAAGTTTAATAGTGCATTTTACTCGCCATTCCACGCGCTTTGAGATGCCGCTTAGTCCAATACGCTATCTGAAATAGGAGCGATGTAAATTGAACAAATGAGATAGAATTTCGGTGAATTCTTTTATTAACCTTAATGTAAAATGATCTAATCGTGTCTCTGTTCGCCCTAGCCTAGAAGTTTAATAGTGCATTTTATTCGACATTTCATGCGGTTTGAGATGCCGCTTAGCCCAATACGCTATCTGAAACATGAGCGACGTAAATTGAACAAATGTGATAGAATATCGCTGAATTCTTATATTATCCTTAATGTAAAATGATCTAATCGGGTCTCTGTTCGCCCTACCCTAGAAGTTTAATAGTGCATTTTACTCGCCATTTCTTGCGCTTTGAGATGCCGCTTAGCCCAATAAGCTATCTGAAATGGGATCGACGTAAATTGAACAAATGTGATAGAATTTCGCTGAATTCTTATATTAACCAATGTATAAAATGATCTAATCTGGTCTCTGATTGCCCTATCATAGTAGGTTAATAGGGCATTTTACTCGCCATTCCACCCGCTTTAAGATGCCGCCTAGCCCAGAACGCTATCTGGAATAGGAGCGACGTAAGTTGAACAAATGTGATAGAATTACGCTGAATTCTTATATTAACCGTAATATAATATGATCTAATCGGGTCTCTGTTTGCCTTACCCTAGAAGTTTAATAGTGCATTTCACTCGTCATTTCATGCGCTTTGAGATGCCGCTTAGCCCAGTACGCTATCTGAAATAGGAGCGACGTAAATTGAACAAATATGATATAATTTTGCTGAATTTTTAAATTAACCATTATATAAAATGATCTAATCGGGTCTCTGATTGCCCTATCATAGAAGTTTATTAGTGCATTCTACTCGCCATTTCATGCGCTTCTAGATGCCGCTTAGCCCAGTACGCTATCTGAAATAGGAGCGACGTACATTGAACAAATGTGATAGAATATCCATGAATTCTTATATTAACCTTAATGTAAAATGATCTAATCCGGTCTCTGTTTGCTCTACCCTAGAAGTTTAATATTGCATTTCACTCGTCATCTCATGCGCTTTGAGATGCCGCTTAGCCCAATACGCTATCTGATATACGAGCGACGTAAATTGAACACATGTGGTAGAATTTCGCTGAATTCTTAAATTAACCATAACATAAAATGTTCTAATCGGGTCTCTGATTGCCCTATCATAGTAGTTTAATAGTGCATTTTACTCGCCATTCCACGCGCTTGAAGGTGCCGCTTAGCCCAATACGCTATCTGAAATAGGAGTGACGTAAATTGAACAAATGTGATAGAATTTCCCTGAATTCTTATATTAACCTTAATGTAAAATGATCTAATCGGGTCTCTGTTCGCCCTACCCTAGAAGTATAATAGTGCATTTTACTCGCCATTTCATGCGCTTTGAGATGCCGCTTAGCCCAATACGCTATCTGAAATAGGAGCGACGAAAATTGAACAAATGTGATAGAATTTCCCTGAATTCTTATATTAACCTTAATATTAAATGATCTAATCGGGTCTCTGTTTGCCCTAGCCTAGAAGTTTAATAGTTCATTTTACTCGCCATTTCATGCGCTTTGAGATGCCGCTTAGCCCAATACGCTATCTGAAATAGGAGCGACGTAAATTGTACAAATGTGATAGAATTTCGCTGAATTCTTATATTAACCAAAATATAAAATGATCTAATCGGGTCTCTGATTGCCCTATCATAGAAGTTTATTAGTGCATTTTACTCGCCATTTCATGCGCTTCGAGATGTCGCTTAGCCCTATACGCTATCTGAAATAGGAGCGACGTAAATTGAACAAATGTGATAGAATATCCCTGAATTCTTATATTAACCTTAATGTAAAATGATCTAATCGGGTCTCTGTTCGCCCTACCCTAGAAGTATAATAGTGCATTTTACTCGCCATTTCATGCGCTTTGAGATGCCGCTTAGCCCAATACGTTATCTGAAATAGGAGCGACGAAAATTGAACAAATGTGATAGAATTTCCCTGAATTCTTATATTAACCTTAATGTTAAATGATCTAATCGGGTCTCTGTTTGCCCTAGCCTAGAAGTTTAATAGTTCATTTTACTCGCCATTTCATGCGCTTTGAGATGCCGCTTAGCCCAATACGCTATCTGAAATAGGAGCGACGTAAATTGTACAAATGTGATAGAATTTCGCTGAATTCTTATATTAACCAAAATATAAAATGATCTAATCGGGTCTCTGATTGCCCTATCATAGAAGTTTATTAGTGCATTTTACTCGCCATTTCATGCGCTTTGAGATGCCGCTTTGCCCTATACGCTATCTGAAATAGGAGCGACGAAAATTGAACAAATGTGATAGAATTTCCCTGAATTCTTATATTAACCTTAATGTAAAATGATCTAATCGGGTCTCTGTTCGCCCTACCCTAGAAGTTTAATAGTGCATTTCACTCGTCATTTCATGCGCTTTGAGATGCCGCTTAGCCCAATACGCTATCTGAAATAGGAGCGACGTAAATTGAACAAATGTGATGGAATTTCGCTGAATTCTTATATTAACCATAATATAAAATGATCTAATCGGGTCTCTGATTGCCATATCATAGAAGTTTAATAGTGCATTTTACTCGCCATTCCACGCGCTTTAAGATGCCGCCTAGCCCAGTACGCTATCTGAAATAGGAGCGACGTAAATTGAACAAATGTGATAGAATTTTGCTGAATTCTTATATTAACCATAATATAAAATGATCTAATCGGGTCTCTGTTTGCCCTACCCTAGGAGTCTGATAGTGCATTTTATTCGCCCTTTCATGCGTTTTGAGATGCCGCTTAGTCCAATACGCTATCTGAAATATGAGCGACACGAATTGAACAAATGTGATAGAATTTCCCTGAAATCTTGTATTAAACAAAATATAAAATGATCTAATCGGGTCTCTGATTGCCCTATCATAGAAGTTTAATAGTGCATTTTACTCGCCATTCCACGCGCTTGAAGGTGCCGCTTAGCCCAGTACGCTATCTGAAATATGAGCGACGTAAATTGAACAAATGTGACAGAATTTCCCTGAAGTCTTACATTAAACAAAATATAAAATGATCTAATCGGGTCTCTGATTGCCCTATCATAGAAGTTTAGTAGTGCGTTTTGCTCGCCCTTCCACGCGATTTAAGATGCCGCCTAGCCCAGTACGCTATCTGAAATAGGAGCGACGGAAGTTGAACAAATGTGATATAATTACGCTGTATTCTTATATTAACCGTAATATAAAATGATCTATTCGGGTCTCTGTTTGCCTTACCCTGGAAGTTTAATAGGGCATTTTACTTGCCATTTCATGCGCTTTGGGATGCCGTTTAGCCCAATACGCAATCTGAAATAGGATCGACGTAAGTTGAACAAATGTGATAGAATTTCCCTGAATTCTTATATTAACCTTAATGTAAAATGATCTAATCGGGTCTCTGTTCGCCCTACCCTAGAAGTTTAATAGTGCATGTCACTCGTCATTTCATGCGCTTTGAGATGCCGCTTAGCCCAATACGCTATCTGAAATAGGAGCGACGAAAATTGAACCAATGTGATAGAATTTCCCTGAATTCTTATATTAACCTTAATGTAAAATGATCTAATCGGGTCTCTGTTTGCCCTAGCCTAGAAGTTTAATAGTGCATTTTGTTCGACATTTCATGCGCTTTGAGATGCCGCTTAGCCCAATACGCTATCTGAAATCGGAGCGACGAAAATTGAACAAATGTGATAGAATATCCCTGAATTCTTATATTAACCTTAATGTGAAATAATCTAATCGGGTCTCTGTTCGCCCTACGCTAGAAGTATCATAGTGCATTGTACTCCCCATTTCATGCGCTTTGTGATGCCGCTTAGCCCATTACGCTATCTGAAATAGTAGCGATGTAAATTGAACAAATGTGATAGAATTTTGCTGAATTCTTAAATTAACCATAATATAAAATGATCTAATCCGGTCTGTGTTTGCCCTACCCTAGAAGTTTAATAGTGCATTTTACTCGCTTTTTCATGCGCTTTGAGATGCCGCTTAGCCCTATACGCTATCTGAAATAGGAGCGACGAAAATTGAACAAATGTGATAGAATTTCCCTGAATTCTTATATTAACCTTAATGTAAAATGATCTAATCGGGTCTCTGTTCGCCCTACCCTAGAAGTTTAATAGTGCATGTCACTCGTCATTTCATGCGCTTTGAGATGCCGCTTAGCCCAATACGCTATCTGAAATAGGAGCGACGTAAATTGAACAAATGTGATAGAATTTCCCTGAAATCTTATATTAAACAAAATATAAAATGATCTAATCGGGTCTCTGATTGCCCTATCATAAAAGTTTAGCAGTGCATTTTACTCGCCATTCCACGCGCTTTAAGATGCCGCCTAGCCCAGTACGCTATCTGAAATAGGAGCGACGTAAGTTGAACAGATGTGATAGAATTACGCTGAATACTTATATTAACCGTAATATAAAATGACATAATCGGGTCTCTGTTTGCCTTATCCTAGAAGATAATAGTGCATTTTTCTCGCCATTTCATGCGCTTTGAGATGCCGCCTAGCCCAGTACGCTATCTGAAATAGGAGCGACGTAAGTTGAACAAACGTGATAGAATTACGCTGAATACTTATATTAACCGTAATATAAAATGATCTAATCGGGTCTCTGTTTGCCTGATCCTAGAAGATAATAGTGCATTTTACTCGCCATTTCATGCGCGTTGAGATGCCGTTTCGCCCAATACGCTATCTGAAATAGGAGCGACGTAAATTGAACAAATGTGATAGAATTTCGCTGAATTCTTTTATTAACCATAATGTAAAATGATCTAATCGGGTCTCTGTTCGCCCTAGCCTACAAGTTTAATAGTGCATTTTATTCGCCATTTCATGCGCTTTGAGATGCCGCTTAGCCCAATACGCTATCTGAAATAGGAGCGACGTAAATTGAACAAATGTGATAGAATTTCGCTGAATTCTTATATTAGCCGTAATATAAAATGATCTAATCGGGTCTCTGTTTGCCCTACCCTAGAAGTTTAATAGTGCATTTTACTCGCCATTTCATGCGCTTTGAGATGCCGCTTATCCCAATACGCTATCTGAAATAGGAGCGAAGTAAATTGAACAAATGTGATAGAATTTTGCTGAATTCTTAAAGTAACCATAACATAAAATGATCTAATCGGGTCTCTGTTTGCCCTAACCTAGAAGTTTAACAGTGCATTTTACTCGACATTTCATGCGCTTTGAGATGCCGCTTAGCCCAATACGCTATCTGAAATAGGAGCGACGTAAGTTGAACAAATGTGATAGAATTTCGCTGAATTCTTTTATTAACCATAATGTAAAATGATCTAATCGGGTCTCTGTTCGCCCTAGCCTAGAAGTATAATAGTGCATTTTACTCGCCATTTCATGCGCTTTGCGATGCCGCTTAGCCCAATACGCTATCTGAAATCGGAGCGACGAAAATTGAACAAATGTGATAGAATATCCCTGAATTCTTATATTAACATTAATGTGAAATGATCTAATCGGGACTCTGTTCGCCCTACGCTAGAAGCATCATAGTGCATTGTACTCCCCATTTCATGCGCTTTGTGATGCCGCTTAGCCCAATACGCTATCTGAAATAGTAGCGATGTAAATTGAACAAATGTGATAGAATTTTGCTGAATTCTTAAATTAACCATAATATAAAATGATCTAATCGGGTCTCTGTTCGCCCTACCCTAGAAGTTTAATAGTGCATTTCACTCGTCATTTCATGCGCTTTGATATGCCGCTTAGCCCAATACGCTATCTGAAATAGGAGCGACGTAAATTTAACAACTGTGATAGAATCTCGCTGTATTCTTAAATTAACCAAAATATAAAATGGTCTAATGGTGTCTCTGTTTGCCCCACCCTAGAAGTTTAATAGTGCATTTTACTCGCCATTTCATGCGCTTTGAGATGCCGCTTCGCCCTATACGCTATCTGAAATATTAGCGACGTAAATTGAACAAATGTGATAGAATATCCTTGAATTCTTATATTAACCTTAATGTGAAATGATCTAATCGGGTCTCTGTTCGTCCTACGCTAGAAGTTTCATAGTGCATTTCACTTGTCATTTCATGCGCTTTGTGATGCCGTTTAGCCCATTACGCTATCTGAAATTGGAGCGACGTAAATTGAACAAATGTGATAGAATTTCGCTGAATTCTTATATTAACCGAAGTATAAAATGATCTAATCTGGTCTCTGATTGCCTTATCATAGAAGGTTAATAGTGCATTTTACTCGCCATTCCACGCGCTTTAAGATGCCGCCTAGCGCAGTACGCTATCTGAAATAGGAGCGACGTAAGTTGAACAAATGTGATAGAATTACGCTGGATTCTTATATCAACCGTAATATAATATGATCTAATCGGGTCTCTGTTTGCCTTACCCTAGAAGTTTAATAGTGCATTTCGCTCGTCATTTCATGCGCTTTGAGGTGCCGCTTAGCCCAATGCGCTATCTGAAATAGGAGCGACGTAAATTGAACAAATGTGATAGAATTTCGCTGAATTCTTATATTAACCAAAATATAAAATGATCTAATCTGGTCTCTGATTGCCTTATCATAGAAGGTTAATAGTGCATTTTACTCGCCATTCCACGCGCTTTAAGATGCCGCCTAGCGCAGTACGCTATCTGAAATAGGAGCGACGTAAGTTGAACAAATGTGATAGAATTACGCTGAATTCTTATATCAACCGTAATATAATATGATCTAATCGGGGCTCTGTTTGCCTTACCCTAGAAGTTTAATAGTGCATTTCGCTCGTCATTTCATGCGCTTTGAGGTGCCGCTTCGCCCAATACGCTATCTGAAATAGGAGCGACGTAAATTGATCAAATGTGATAGAATTTTGCTGAATTCTTAAATTAACCATAATATAAAATGATCTAATCGGGTCTCTGATTGCCGTATCATAGAAGTTTAATAGTGCATTTTACTCGCCATTCCACGAGCTTTAAGGTGCCGCTTCGCCCAATACGCTATCTGAAATAGGAGCGACGTAAATTGAACAAATGTGATAGAATTACGCTGAATTCTTAAATTAACCATAATATAAAATGATCTAATCGGGTCTCTG
Source organism: Macropis europaea (assembly GCA_916610135.2). NCBI lineage: Eukaryota > Metazoa > Arthropoda > Insecta > Hymenoptera > Melittidae > Macropis > Macropis europaea. The sequence goes on from CAKAJE020000876.1 coordinate 69,680, forward strand.
TTTGCCCTACCCTAGAAGTTTAATAGTGCATTTTACTCGCCATTTCATGCGCTTTGAGATGCCGCTTAGCCCAATACGCCACCTGAAATAGGAGCGACGTAAATTGAACAAATGTGATAGAATTACGCTGAATTCTTAAATTAACCATAATATAAAATGATCTAATCGGGTCTCTGTTTGCCCTACCCTAGAAGTTTAATAGTGCATTTTACTCGCCATTTCATGCGCTTTGAGATGCCGCGTAGCCCAATACGCTGTCTGAAATAGGAGCGACGTAAATTGAACAAATGTGATAGAACTTCCCTGAAACCTTATATTGAACAAAATATAAAATAATCTAATCGGGTCTCTGATTGCCCTATCATAGAAGTTCAGTAGTGCATTTTACTAGCCAGTCCACGCGCTTTAAGATGCCGCCTAGCCCAGTACGCTATCTGAAATAGGAGCGACGTAAGTTGAACAAATGTGATAGAATTACGCTGAATCCTTATATTAAACGTAATATAAAATGATCTAATCGGGTCTCTGTTTGCCTTATCCTAGAAGTTTAATAGTGCATTTTACTCGCCACTTCATGCGCTTTGAGATGCCGCTTAGCCCAATACGCTATCTGAAATAGGTGCGACGTAAGTAGAACAAATGTGATAGAATTTCGCTGAATTCTTTTATTAACCATAATGTAAAATGATCTAATCGGGTCACTGTTCGCCCTAGCCTAGAAGTTTAATAGTGCATTGTATTAGCCATTTCATGCGCTTTAAGATGCCGCGTAGCCCAATACGCTATCTGAAATAGGAGCGACGTAAATTGAACAAATGTGATAGAACTTCCCTGAAACCTTATATTGAACAAAATATAAAATGATCTAATCGGGTCTCTGATTGCCCTATCATAGAAGTTCAGTAGTGCATTTTACTAGCCAGTCCACGCGCTTTAAGATGCCGCCTAGCCCAGTACGCTATCTGAAATAGGAGCGACGTAAGTTGAACAAATGTGATAGAATTACGCTGAATTCATAAATTAACTATAATATAAAATGATCTAATCGGGTCTCTGTTTGCCCTACCCTAGAAGTTTAATAGTGCATTTTACTCGCCATTCCACGCGCTTTAAGATGCCGCCTAGCCCAGTACGCTATCTGAAATACGAGCGACCTAAATTGAACGAATGTTATAGAATTTTGCTTAATTCTTAAATTAACCATAATATAAAATGATCTAATCGGGTCTCTGTTTGCCCTACCCTAGAAGTTTAACAGTGCATTTTACTCGTCATTTCATGCGGTTTGAGATGCCGCTTTGCCCAATACGCTATCTGAAATAGGAGCGACGTAAATTGAACGAATGTGATAGAATTTCGCTGAATTCTTAAATTAACCATAATATAAATTGATCTAATCGGATCTCTGTTTGCCTTATCCTAGAATTTTAATAGTGCATTATACTCGCCATTTCATGCGCTTTCAGATGCCGCTTAGCCCAGGACGCTATCTGAAATAGGAACGACGTAAATTGAACAAATGTGATAGAATTTCACTGAATTCTTAAATTAACCATAATATAAAATGATCTGATAGGGTCTGTGTTTGCCCTACCGTAGAAGTCTAATAGTGCATTTTGCTCGCCATTGCATGTGCTTTGAGGTGCCCCATAGCCCAATACGCTATCTGAAATAGGAGCGACGTAAATTGAACAAATGTGATAGAATTTCCCTGAAACCTTATATTGAACAAAATATAAAATGATCTAATCGGGTCTCTGATTGCCCTATCATAGAAGTTTAATAGTGCATTTTACTCCTCATTTCATGCGCTTTGAGGTGCCGCATAGCCCAATACGCTATCTGAAATAGGAGCGATGTAAATTGAACAAATGTGATAGAATTTCGCTGAATTCTTTTATTAACCATAATGTAAAATTATCTAATTGGGTCTCTGTTCGCCCTAGCCTAGAAGTTTAATAGTGCATTTTATTCGCCATTTCATGCGCTTTGAGATGCCACTTCGCCCAATACGCTATCTGAAATAGGAGCGACGTAAATTGAACAAATGTGATAGAATTTCGCTGAATTCTTAAATTAACCATAACATAAAATGATCTAATCGGGTCTCTGCTTGCCCTACCCTAGAAGTTTAATAGTGCATTTTACTCCTCATTTCATGCGCTTTGAGGTGCCGCATAGCCCAATACGCTATCTGAAATAGGAGCGACGTAAATTGAACAAATGTGATAGAATTTCGCTGAATTCTTAAATTAACCATAACATAAAATGATCTAATCGGGTCTCTGCTTGCCCTACCCTAGAAGTTTAATAGTGCATTTTACTCCTCATTTCATGCGATTTGAGGTGCCGCATAGCCCAATACGCTATCTGAAATAGGAGCGACGTAAATTGAACAAATGTGATAGAATTTTGCTGAATTCTTAAATTAACCATAATATAAAATGATCTAATCGGGTCTCTGTTTGCCCTACCCTAGAAGTTTAATAGTGCATTTTACTCGCCATTTCATGCGCTTTGAGATGCCGCTTAGCCCAATACGCTATCTGAAATAGGAGCGACGTAAGTAGAACAAATGTGATAGAATTTCGCTGAATTCTTTTATTAACCATAATGTAAAATGATCTAATCGGGTCACTGTTCGCCCTAGCCTAGAAGTTTAATAGTGCATTGTATTAGCCATTTCATGCGCTTTAAGATGCCGCGTAGCCCAATACGCTATCTGAAATAGGAGCGACGTAAATTGAACAAATGTGATAGAACTTCCCTGAAACCTTATATTGAACAAAATATAAAATGATCTAATCGGGTCTCTGATTGCCCTATCATAGAAGTTCAGTAGTGCATTTTACTAGCCAGTCCACGCGCTTTAAGATGCCGCCTAGCCCAGTACGCTATCTGAAATAGGAGCGACGTAAGTTGAACAAATGTGATAGAATTACGCTGAATTCATAAATTAACTATAATATAAAATGATCTAATCGGGTCTCTGTTTGCCCTACCCTAGAAGTTTAATAGTGCATTTTACTCGCCATTCCACGCGCTTTAAGATGCCGCCTAGCCCAGTACGCTATCTGAAATACGAGCGACCTAAATTGAACGAATGTTATAGAATTTTGCTTAATTCTTAAATTAACCATAATATAAAATGATCTAATCGCGTCTCTGTTTGCCCTACCCTAGAAGTTTAACAGTGCATTTTACTCGTCATTTCATGCGGTTTGAGATGCCGCTTTGCCCAATACGCTATCTGAAATAGGAGCGACGTAAATTGAACGAATGTGATAGAATTTCGCTGAATTCTTAAATTAACCATAATATAAATTGATCTAATCGGATCTCTGTTTGCCTTATCCTAGAATTTTAATAGTGCATTATACTCGCCATTTCATGCGCTTTCAGATGCCGCTTAGCCCAGGACGCTATCTGAAATAGGAACGACGTAAATTGAACAAATGTGATAGAATTTCACTGAATTCTTAAATTAACCATAATATAAAATGATCTGATAGGGTCTGTGTTTGCCCTACCGTAGAAGTCTAATAGTGCATTTTGCTCGCCATTGCATGTGCTTTGAGGTGCCCCATAGCCCAATACGCTATCTGAAATAGGAGCGACGTAAATTGAACAAATGTGATAGAATTTCCCTGAAACCTTATATTGAACAAAATATAAAATGATCTAATCGGGTCTCTGATTGCCCTATCATAGAAGTTTAATAGTGCATTTTACTCCTCATTTCATGCGCTTTGAGGTGCCGCATAGCCCAATACGCTATCTGAAATAGGAGCGATGTAAATTGAACAAATGTGATAGAATTTCGCTGAATTCTTTTATTAACCATAATGTAAAATTATCTAATTGGGTCTCTGTTCGCCCTAGCCTAGAAGTTTAATAGTGCATTTTATTCGCCATTTCATGCGCTTTGAGATGCCGCTTCGCCCAATACGCTATCTGAAATAGGAGCGACGTAAATTGAACAAATGTGATAGAATTTCGCTGAATTCTTAAATTAACCATAACACAAAATGATCTAATCGGGTCTCTGCTTGCCCTACCCCAGAAGTTTAATAGTGCATTTTACTCCTCATTTCATGCGCTTTGAGAAGCCGCTTAGCCCAATACGCTATCTGAAATAGGAGCGACGTAAATTGAACAAATGTGATAGAATTTTGCTGAATTCTTAAATTAACCATAATATAAAATGATCTAATCGCGTCTCATTTTGCCCTACCCTAGAAGTTTAATAGTGCACTTTACTCGCCATTTCATGCGCTTTGAGATGCCGCTTAGCCCAATACGCTATCTGAAATAGGAGCGACGTAAGTAGAACAAATGTGATAGAATTTCGCTGAATTCTTTTATTAACCATAATGTAAAATGATCTAATCGGGTCACTGTTCGCCCTAGCCTAGAAGTTTAATAGTGCATTGTATTAGCCATTTCATGCGCTTTAAGATGCCGCGTAGCCCAATACGCTATCTGAAATAGGAGCGACGTAAATTGAACAAATGTGATAGAACTTCCCTGAAACCTTATATTGAACAAAATATAAAATGATCTAATCGGGTCTCTGATTGCCCTATCATAGAAGTTCAGTAGTGCATTTTACTAGCCAGTCCACGCGCTTTAAGATGCCGCCTAGCCCAGTACGCTATCTGAAATAGGAGCGACGTAAGTTGAACAAATGTGATAGAATTACGCTGAATCCTTATATTAACCGTAATATAAAATGATCTAATCGGGTCTCTGTTTGCCTTATCCTAGAAGTTTAATAGTGCATTTTACTCGCCACTTCATGCGCTTTGAGATGCCGCTTAGCCCAATACGCTATCTGAAATAGGTGCGACGTAAGTAGAACAAATGTGATAGAATTTCGCTGAATTCTTTTATTAACCATAATGTAAAATTATCTAATTGGGTCTCTGTTCGCCCTAGCCTAGAAGTTTAATAGTGCATTTTATTCGCCATTTCATGCGCTTTCAGATGCCGCTTCGCCCAATACGCTATCTGAAATAGGAGCGACGTAAATTGAACAAATGCGATAGAATTTCGCTGAATTCTTAAATTAACCATAACATAAAATGATCTAATCGGGTCTCTGCTTGCCCTACCCTAGAAGTTTAATAGTGCATTTTACTCCTCATTTCATGCGCTTTGAGGTGCCGCATAGCCCAATACGCTATCTGAAATAGGAGCGACGTAAATTGAACAAATGTGATAGAATTTTGCTGTATTCTTAAATTAACCATAATATAAAATGATCTAATCGGGTCTCTGTTTGCCCTACCATAGAAGTTTAATAGTGCATTTTACTCGCCATTTCATGCGCTTTGAGATGCCGCTTAGCCCAATACGCTATCTGAAATAGGAGCGACGTAAGTAGAACAAATGTGATAGAATTTCGCTGAATTCCTTTATTAACCATAATGTAAAATGATCTAATCGGGTCACTGTTCGCCCTAGCCTAGAAGTTTAATAGTGCATTGTATTAGCCATTTCATGCGCTTTGAGATGCCGCGTAGCCCAATACGCTATCTGAAATAGGAGCGACGTAAATTGCACAAATGTGATAGAATTTCCCTGAAACCTTATATTGAACAAAATATAAAATGATCTAATCGGGTCTCTGATTGCCCTATCATAGAAGTTCAGTAGTGCATTTTACTAGCCAGTCCACGCGCTTTAAGATGCCGCCTAGCCCAGTACGCTATCTGAAATAGGAGCGACGTAAGTTGAACAAATGTGATAGAATTACGCTGAATCCTTATATTAATCGTAATATAAAATGATCTAATCGGGTCTCTGTTTGCCTTATCCTAGAAGTTTAATAGTGCATTTTACTCGCCACTTCATGCGCTTTGAGATGCCGCTTAGCCCAATACGCTATCTGAAATAGGTGCGACGTAAGTAGAACAAATGTGATAGAATTTCGCTGAATTCTTTTATTAACCATAATGTAAAATGATCTAATCGGGTCACTGTTCGCCCTAGCCTAGAAGTTTAATAGTGCATTGTATTAGCCATTTCATGCGCTTTAAGATGCCGCGTTGCCCAATACGCTATCTGAAATAGGAGCGACGTAAATTGAACAAATGTGATAGAACTTCCCTGAAACCTTATATTGAACAAAATATAAAATGATCTAATCGGGTCTCTGATTGCCCTATCATAGAAGTTCAGTAGTGCATTTTACTAGCCAGTCCACGCGCTTTAAGATGCCGCCTAGCCCAGTACGCTATCTGAAATAGGAGCGACGTAAGTTGAACAAATGTGATAGAATTACGCTGAATTCTTAAATTAACTATAATATAAAATGATCTAATCGGGTCTCTGTTTGCCCTACCCTAGAAGTTTAATAGTGCATTTTACTCGCCATTCCACGCGCTTTAAGATGCCGCCTAGCCCAGTACGCTATCTGAAATACGAGCGACCTAAATTGAACGAATGTTATAGAATTTTGCTTAATTCTTAAATTAACCATAATATAAAATGATCTAATCGCGTCTCTGTTTGCCCTACCCTAGAAGTTTAACAGTGCATTTTACTCGTCATTTCATGCGGTTTGAGATGCCGCTTTGCCCAATACGCTATCTGAAATAGGAGCGACGTAAATTGAACGAATGTGATAGAATTTCGCTGAATTCTTAAATTAACCATAATATAAATTGATCTAATCGGATCTCTGTTTGCCTTATCCTAGAATTTTAATAGTGCATTATACTCGCCATTTCATGCGCTTTCAGATGCCGCTTAGCCCAGGACGCTATCTGAAATAGGAACGACGTAAATTGAACAAATGTGATAGAATTTCACTGAATTCTTAAATTAACCATAATATAAAATGATCTGATAGGGTCTGTGTTTGCCCTACCGTAGAAGTTTAATAGTGCATTTTGCTCGCCATTGCATGTGCTTTGAGGTGCCCCATAGCCCAATACGCTATCTGAAATAGGAGCGACGTAAATTGAACAAATGTGATAGAATTTCCCTGAAACCTTATATTGAACAAAATATAAAATGATCTAATCGGGTCTCTGATTGCCCTATCATAGAAGTTTAATAGTGCATTTTACTCCTCATTTCATGCGCTTTGAGGTGCCGCATAGCCCAATACGCTATCTGAAATAGGAGCGATGTAAATTGAACAAATGTGATAGAATTTCGCTGAATTCTTTTATTAACCATAATGTAAAATTATCTAATTGGGTCTCTGTTCGCCCTAGCCTAGAAGTTTAATAGTGCATTTTATTCGCCATTTCATGCGCTTTGAGATGCCACTTCGCCCAATACGCTATCTGAAATAGGAGCGACGTAAATTGAACAAATGTGATAGAATTTCGCTGAATTCTTAAATTAACCATAACATAAAATGATCTAATCGGGTCTCTGCTTGCCCTACCCTAGAAGTTTAATAGTGCATTTTACTCCTCATTTCATGCGCTTTGAGGTGCCGCATAGCCCAATACGCTATCTGAAATAGGAGCGACGTAAATTGAACAAATGTGATAGAATTTCGCTGAATTCTTAAATTAACCATAACATAAAATGATCTAATCGGGTCTCTGCTTGCCCTACCCTAGAAGTTTAATAGTGCATTTTACTCCTCATTTCATGCGATTTGAGGTGCCGCATAGCCCAATACGCTATCTGAAATAGGAGCGACGTAAATTGAACAAATGTGATAGAATTTTGCTGAATTCTTAAATTAACCATAATATAAAATGATCTAATCGGGTCTCTGTTTGCCCTACTCTAGAAGTTTAATAGTGCATTTTACTCGCCATTTCATGCGCTTTGAGATGCCGCTTAGCCCAATACGCTATCTGAAATAGGAGCGACGTAAGTAGAACAAATGTGATAGAATTTCGCTGAATTCTTTTATTAACCATAATGTAAAATGATCTAATCGGGTCACTGTTCGCCCTAGCCTAGAAGTTTAATAGTGCATTGTATTAGCCATTTCATGCGCTTTGAGATGCCGCGTAGCCCAATACGCTGTCTGAAATAGGAGCGACGTAAATTGAACAAATGTGATAGAACTTCCCTGAAACCTTATATTGAACAAAATATAAAATGATCTAATCGGGTCTCTGATTGCCCTATCATAGAAGTTCAGTAGTGCATTTTACTAGCCAGTCCACGCGCTTTAAGATGCCGCCTAGCCCAGTACGCTATCTGAAATAGGAGCGACGTAAGTTGAACAAATGTGATAGAATTACGCTGAATTCTTAAATTAACTATAATATAATATGATCTAATCGGGTCTCTGTTTGCCTTATCCTAGAAGTCTAATAGTGCATTTTACTCGCCATTTCATGCGCTTTGAGATGCCGCTTAGCCCAATACGCTATCTGAAATAGGAGCGATGTAAATTGAACAAATGTGATAGAATTTCGCTGAATTCTTTTATTAACCATAATGTAAAATTATCTAATTGGGTCTCTGTTCGCCCTAGCCTAGAAGTTTAATAGTGCATTTTATTCGCCATTTCATGCGCTTTGAGATGCCGCTTCGCCCAATACGCTATCTGAAATAGGAGTGACGTAAATTGAACAAATGTGATAGAATTTCGCTGAATTCTTAAATTAACCATAACACAAAATGATCTAATCGGGTCTCTGCTTGCCCTACCCTAGAAGTTTAATAGTGCATTTTACTCCTCATTTCATGCGCTTTGAGGTGCCGCATAGCCCAATACGCTATCTGAAATAGGAGCGACGTAAATTGAACAAATGTGATAGAATTTTGCTGAATTCTTAAATTAACCATAATATAAAATGATCTAATCGGGTCTCTGTTTGCCCTACTCTAGAAGTTTAATAGTGCATTTTACTCGTCATTTCATGCGGTTTGAGATGCCGCTTCGCCCAATACGCTATCTGAAATAGGAGCGACGTAAATTGAACAAATGTGATAGAATTTCGCTGAATTCTTATATTAACCATGATATAAAATGATCTAATCGGGTCTCTGATTGCCCTATCATAGAAGTTTAATAGCGCATTTTACTCGCCATTCCACGTGGTTTAGGATGCCGCCTAGCCCAGTACGCTATCTGAAATAGGAGCGAAGTAAATTGAACAAATGTGATAGAATTACGCAGAATTCTTATATTAACAATAATATAATACGACCTATTCGGTCTCCGATAGCCCTGTCATAGAAGTTTAATAGTGCACTTTACTCGACATTCCGCTAGCTTTAATATGCCGCTTAGCCCAGTACGCTATCTGAAATAGGAGCGGCGTAAATTGAACAAATGTGATAGAATTTTGCTGAATTCTTATATTAACCATGATATAAAATGATCTAATCGGGTCTCTGATTGCCCTATCATAGAAGTTTAATAGCGCATTTTACTCGCCATTCCACGTGCTTTAATATGCCGCTTAGCCCAGTACGCTATCTGAAATAGGAGCGGCGTAAATTGAACAAATGTGATAGAATTTTGCTGAATTCTTTTATTAACCATGATATAAAATGATCTAATCGGGTCTCTGATTGCCCTATCATAGAAGTTTAATAGCGCATTTTACTCGCCATTCCACGTGCTTTAAGATGCCGCCTAGCCCAGTACGCTATCTGAAATAGGAGCGGCGTAAATTGAACAAATGTGATAGAATTTTGCTGAATTCTTATATTAACCATGATATAAAATGATTTAATCGGGTCTCTGATTGCCCTATCATAGAAGTTTAATAGCGCATTTTACTCGCCATTCCACGCGCTTTAAGATGCCGCCTAGCCCAGTACGCTATCTGAAGTAGGAGCGACGTAAATTGAACAAATGTGATAGAATATCGCTGAATTCTTATATTAACCATAACGTAAAATGATCTAATCTGGTCACTGTTCGCCCTAACCTAGAAGCTTAATAGTGTATTTTACTCGCCATTTCATGCGCTTTGAGATGCCGCATAGCCTAATACGATATCTGAGATAGGAGCGACGTAAATTGAACAAATCTGATGGAATTACGCTGAATTCTTATATTAACCGTAATATAAAATGATCTAATCGGGTTACTGTTCGCCCTACCCTAGAGGTTTAATAGTGCATTTTACTCGCCATTTCATGCGCTTTGAGATGCCGCTTAGCCCAATACGCTACCTGAAATAGGAGCGACGTAAATTGAACAAATGTGATAGAATTTCGCTTTATTCTTATATTAACCATAATGTAAAATCATCTAATCGGGTCTCTGTTCGCCCTACCCTAGAAGTTTAATAGTGCATTTTACTCGCCATTTCATGCGCTTTGAGGTGCCGCTTAGCCTAATATGCTATCTGAAATAGGAGCGACGTAAATTGAACGAATGTGATATAATTTCGCTGAATTCTTAAATTAACCATTACATAAGGTGATCTAATCGGGTCTCTGGTTGCCCTACCCTAGAAGTTTAATAGCGCATTTTACTCGCCATTTCATGCTCTTTGAGATGCCGCTTAGCCCAATACGCTTTCTGAAATAGGAGCGACGTAAATTGAACGAATGTGATATAATTTCGCTGAATTCTTATAATAACCATAATATAAAATGATCTAATCGGGTCTCTGGTTGCCCTACCCTAGAAGTTTAATAGCGCATTTTACTCGCCATTTCATGCGCTTTGAGATGCCGCTTAGCCCAACACGCTATCTGAAATAGGAGCGACGTAGATTGAATAAATGTGATAGAATTACGCTGAATTCTTATATTAACCGTAATATAAAATGATCTAATCGGGTCTCTGTTTGCCTTACCTTAGAACTTTTATAGTGGATTTTACTCGCCATTTCATGCGCTTTGAGATGCCGCTTAGCCCAATACGCTGTCTCAAATAGGAGCGTCGTAAATTGAACAAATGTGATAGAATTTCGCAGAATTCCTAAATTAACCATAATGTAAAATGATCTAATCGGGTCTCTGTTTGCCATATCATAGAAGTTTAATAGTGCATTTTACTCGCCATTTCATGCTCTTTGAGATGCCGCTTAGCCCAATACGCTTTCTGAAATAGGAGCGACGTAAATTGAACGAATGTGATATAATTTCGCTGAATTCTTAAATTAACCATTACATAAGGTGATCTAATCGGGTCTCTGGTTGCCCTACCCTAGAAGTTTAATAGCGCATTTTACTCGCCATTTCATGCTCTTTGAGATGCCGCTTAGCCCAATACGCTTTCTGAAATAGGAGCGACGTAAATTGAACGAATGTGATATAATTTCGCTGAATTCTTATAATAACCATAATATAAAATGATCTAATCGGGTCTCTGGTTGCCCTACCCTAGAAGTTTAATAGCGCATTTTACTCGCCATTTCATGCGCTTTGAGATGCCGCTTAGCCCAATACGCTATCCGAAATAGGAGCGACGTAGATTGAATAAATGTGATAGAATTACGCTGAATTCTTATATTAACCGTAATATAAAATGATCTAATCGGGTCTCTGTTTGCCTTACCTTAGAACTTTTATAGTGGATTTTACTCGCCATTTCATGCGCTTTGAGATGCCGCTTAGCCCAATACGCTGTCTCAAATAGGAGCGTCGTAAATTGAACAAATGTGATAGAATTTCGCAGAATTCCTAAATTAACCATAATGTAAAATGATCTAATCGGGTCTCTGTTTGCCATATCATAGAAGTTTAATAGTGCATTTTACTCGCCATTCCACGCGCTTTAAGATGCCGCCTAGCCCAGGACGCTATCTGAAATAGGAGCGACGTAAATTGAACAAATGTGATAGAATTACGCTGAATTCTTATATTAACCGTAATATAAAATGAACTAATCGGGTCTCTGTTTGCCTTACCCTAGAAGTTTGATAGTGCATTTCACTCGCCATTTCATGCGCTTTGAGATGCCGCTTAGTCCAATACGCTATCTGAAATAGGTGCGACGTAAATTGAACAAATGTGATAGAATTTCGCTGAATTCTTATATTAACCATAAGGTAAAATGATCTAATCCGGTCTCTGTGCTCCCTACCCTAGAAGTTTAATAGTGCATTTCACTCGTCATTTCATGCGCTTTGAGATGCCACTTAGCCCAATACGCTATCCGAAATAGGAGCGACGTAAATTGAACAAATGTGATATAATTTCGCTGAATTCTGAAATTAACCATAATATAAAATGATCTAATCGGGTCTCCGTTTGCCCTACCCTCGAAGTTTAATAGTGTATTTTACTCGCCATTTCATGCGCTTTGAGATGCTGCTTAGCCCAATACGCTATCTGAAATAGGAGCGACGTAAATTGAAGAAATGTCATAGAATTACACTGCGTTCATATATTAACCATAATGTAAAATGATCTAAACGGGTCTCTGTTTGCCTTACCCTAGAAGTTTGATAGTGCATTTTACTCGCCATTTCATGCGCTTTGAGATGCCGCTTAGCCCAATACCCTATCTGAAATAGGAGCGACGTAAATTGAACGATTGTGATATAATTTCGCTGAATTCTTATATTAACCATAATGTAAAATGATCTAATCGGGTCTCTGTTCGCCCTACCCTAGAAGTTTAATAGTGCATTTCACTCGACATTTGATGCGCTTTGATATGCCGCTTAGCCCAATACGCTGTCTGAAATTGGAGCGACGTAAATTGAACAAATGTGATAGAATTTCGCTGAAATCCTAAATTAACCATAATATAAAATGATCTAATCGGGTCTCTGTTTGCCTTATCATAGAAGTTTCATAGTGCATTTTACTCGCCATTTCATGCGCTTTGAAATGCTGCTTAGCCCAATACGCTATCTGAAATAGGAGCGACGTAAATTGAACAAATGTGATAGAATTTCGCCGAATTCTTATATTAACCATAATGTAAAATGATCTAATCGGGTCTCTGTGCGTCCTACCCTAGAAGTTTACTAGTGCATTTCACTCGCTATTTCATGCGCTTTGAGATGCCGCTCAGCCCAATACGCCGTCTGAAATAGGAGCGACGTAAATTGAACAAATGTGATAGAATTTCGCTGAATTCTTATATTAAACGAAATATAAAATGATCTAATCGGGTCTCTGATTGCCCTATCATAGAAGTTTAATAGTGCATTTTACTCGCCATTCCACGCGCTTTAAGATACCGCCTAGGCCAGTACGCTATCTGAAATAGGAGCGACGTAAATTGAACAAATGTGCTAGAATTTCGCTGAATTCTTAAATTAGCCATAATATAAAATGATCTAATCGGGTCTCTGTTTGCCCTATCCTAGAAGTTTAACAGTGCATTTTACTCGCCATTTCATGCGCTTTGAGATGCCGCTTAGCCCAGTACCCTATCTGAAGTAGGAGCGACGTAAACTGAACAAATGTGATAGAATTACGCTAAATTCTTATATTAACCATAATGGAAAATGATCTAATCGGCTCTCTGTTCGCCCTTCCCTAGATGTTTAATAGTGCATTTTACTCGCCATTTCATGCGCTTTGAGATGCCGCTTATCCCAATAAGCTATCTGAAGTAGGAGCGACGGAAATTGAACAAATGTGATAGAATTTCGCTGAATTCTTATATTAACCGTAATATAAAGTGACCTAATCGGTTCTCTGTTTGCCTTACCCAAGAAGTTTAATAGTGCATTTTAGTCGCTATTTCATGCGCTTTGACATGCCGCTTAGCCCTATACGCTGTCTGAAATAGGAGCGACGTAAATTGAACAAATGTGATAGAATTTCGCTGAATTCTTATATTAAACAAAGTATAAGATGATCTAATCGGGTCTCTGATTGCCCTATCATAGAAGTTTAATATTGCATTTTACTCGCCATTCCACGCGCTTTAAGATGCCGCCTAGCACAGTACGCTATCTGCAATAGGAGCGACGTAAATTGAACAAATGTGATAGAATTACGCTGAATTCTTATATTAACCGTAATATAAAATGATCTAATCGGGTCTCTGTTTGCCTTACCATAGAAGTTTGATAGTGCAATTTTACTCGCCATTTCTTGCGCTTTGAGATTCTGCTTAGCCCAATACGCTATCTGAAAAAGGAGCGACATAAATTGAACAAATGTGATAGAATTACGCCGAATTCTTTTATTAACCGCAATACGAAATGATCTAATCGGGTCTCTGATTGCCCTATCATAGAAGTTTAATGGTGCATTTTACTCGACATTCCACGTGCTTTAAGATGCCGCCTAGCCCAGTACGCTATCTGAAATAGGAGCGACGTAAGTTGAACAAATGTGATAGAATTTCGCTGAATTCTTATATTAACCATAATGTAAAATGATCTAATCGGGTCTCTGGTCGCCCCACCCTAGAAGTTTAATAGTGAATTTCACTCGCCATTCCACGCGCTTAAGGATGCCGCCAAGCCCAGTAGGCTATCTGAAATAGGAGCGACGTAAATTTAACAAATGTGATAGAATTACGCTAAATTCTTATATTAACCGTAATATAAAATGATCTAATTAGATCTCTCTTTGTCTTACCCTAGATGTTTAATAGTGCATTTCTCTCGTCATATCATGCGCTTTGAGATGCCGCTTAGTCCAATAAGCTATCTGAAATAGGAGCGACGTAAATTGAACAAATGTGATACAATTTTGCTGAATTCTTAAGTTAACCGTAATATAAAACGATCTAATCGGGTCTCTGTTTGCCTTACCCTAGAAGTTTAATGGTGCATGTTACTCGCCATTTCATGCGCTTTGAGATGCCGCTTAGCCCAATACGCTATCTGAAATAGGAGCGACGTAAATTGAACAAATGTGATAGAATTTCGATGAATTCTTAAATTAACAATAATATAAAATGATCTAATCGGGTCTCTGTTCGCCCTACCCTAGAAGTTTAATAGTGCATTTTACTGGCCATTTCATGCGCTTTGAGATGCCGCTTAGCCGAATACGCTACCTGAAATAGGAGCGACGTAAATTAAACAAATGTGATAGAAATTCGCTAAGTTCTCATATTAACCATAATGTAAAATGATATAATCGGGTCTCTGGACGCCCTACCCTAGAAGTTTAACAGTACATTTCACTCGTCATTTCATGCGCTTTGAGATGCCGCTTAGCTCAATACGCTATCTGAAATAGGAGCGACGTAAATTGAACAAATGTGATAGAATTTCGTTGAATTCTTATATTAACCAAAATATAAAATGATCTAATCGGATCTCTGATTGCCCCACCCTAGAAGTTTAATAGTGCATTTTACTCGCCATTTCATGCGCTTTGAGATGCCGCTTAGCCGAATACGCTACCTGAAATAGGAGCGACGTAAATTAAACAAATGTGATAGAAATTCGCTAAATTCTCATATTAACCGTAATATAAAATGATATAATCGGGTCTCTGTTCGCCCTACCCTAGATGTTTAATAGTGTATTTCACTCGCGATTTCATGCGCTTTGTGATGCCGCTTAGCCCAATACGCTATCTGAAGTAGGAGCGACGGAAATTGAACAAATGTGATAGAATTTCGCTGAATTCTTATATTAACCGTAATATAAAGTGACCTAATCGGTTCTCTGTTTGCCTTACCCAAGAAGTTTAATAGTGCATTTTAGTCGCTATTTCATGCGCTTTGACATGCCGCTTAGCCCTATACGCTGTCTGAAATAGGAGCGACGTAAATTGAACAAATGTGATAGAATTTCGCTGAATTCTTATATTAAACAAAGTATAAGATGATCTAATCGGGTCTCTGATTGCCCTATCATAGAAGTTTAATATTGCATTTTACTCGCCATTCCACGCGCTTTAAGATGCCGCCTAGCACAGTACGCTATCTGCAATAGGAGCGACGTAAATTGAACAAATGTGATAGAATTACGCTGAATTCTTATATTAACCGTAATATAAAATGATCTAATCGGGTCTCTGTTTGCCTTACCATAGAAGTTTGATAGTGCAATTTTACTCGCCATGTCTTGCGCTTTGAGATTCTGCTTAGCCCAATACGCTATCTGAAAAAGGAGCGACATAAATTGAACAAATGTGATAGAATTACGCCGAATTCTTTTATTAACCGCAATATGAAATGATCTAATCGGGTCTCTGATTGCCCTATCATAGAAGTTTAATGGTGCATTTTACTCGACATTCCACGTGCTTTATGATGCCGCCTAGCCCAGTACGCTATCTGAAATAGGAGCGACGTAAGTTGAACAAATGTGATAGAATTTCTCTGAATTCTTATATAAACCGTAATATAAAATGATCTAATCGGGTCTCTGTTTGCCTTACCCTAGAAGTTTAATAGTGCATTTTACTCGATATTTCATGCGCTATGAGATGCCGCTTAGCCCAATACGCTACCTGAAATAGGAGCGACGTAAATTGAACAAATGTGATAGAATGTCGCTTTATTCTTATATTAACCATAATGTAAAATGATCAAATCGGGTCTCTGTTCGCCCTACCCTAGAAGTTTAATAGTGCATTTTACTCGCCATTTCATGCGCTTTGAGATGCCGCTTAGCCTAATACGCTACCTGAAATAGGAGCGACGTAAATTGAACAAATGTGATAGAATTTCGCTGAATTCTTATATTAACCATAATGTAAAATGATCTAATCGGGTCTCTGGTCGCCCCACCCTAGAAGTTTAATAGTGAATTTCACTCGCCATTCCACGCGCTTAAGGATGCCGCCAAGCCCAGTAGGCTATCTGAAATAGGAGCGACGTAAATTTAACAAATGTGATAGAATTACGCTAAATTCTTATATTAACCGTAATATAAAATGATCTAATTAGATCTCTCTTTGTCTTACCCTAGATGTTTAATAGTGCATTTCTCTCGTCATATCATGCGCTTTGAGATGCCGCTTAGTCCAATAAGCTATCTGAAATAGGAGCGACGTAAATTGAACAAATGTGATACAATTTTGCTGAATTCTTAAGTTAACCGTAATATAAAACGATCTAATCGGGTCTCTGTTTGCCTTACCCTAGAAGTTTAATGGTGCATTTTACTCGCCATTTCATGCGCTTTGAGATGCCGCTTAGCCCAATACGCTATCTGAAATAGGAGCGACGTAAATTGAACAAATGTGATAGAATTTCGATGAATTCTTAAATTAACAATAATATAAAATGATCTAATCGGGTCTCTGTTCGCCCTACCCTAGAAGTTTAATAGTGCATTTTACTCGCCATTTCATGCGCTTTGAGATGCCGCTTAGCCGAATACGCTACCTGAAATAGGAGCGACGTAAATTAAACAAATGTGATAGAAATTCGCTAAATTCTCATATTAACCATAATGTAAAATGATATAATCGGGTCTCTGGACGCCCTACCCTAGAAGTTTAACAGTACATTTCACTCGTCATTTCATGCGCTTTGAGATGCCGCTTAGCTCAATACGCTATCTGAAATAGGAGCGACGTAAATTGAACAAATGTGATACAATTTTGCTGAATTCTTAAGTTAACCGTAATATAAAACGATCTAATCGGGTCTCTGTTTGCCTTACCCTAGAAGTTTAATGGTGCATTTCACTCGTCATTTCATGCGCTTTGAGATGCCGCTTAGCCCAACACGCTATCTGAAATAGGAGCGACGTAAATTGAACAAATGTGATAGAATTTCGCTGAATTCTTATATTAACCAAAATATGAAATGATCTAATCGGGTCTGTGTTCGCCCTATCGCTGAAGTTTAATTGTGCATTTTACTCGCCATTTCATGAGCTTTGAGATGCCGCTTAGCCCAATACGCTATCTGAAATAGGAGCGACGTAAATTGAACAAATGTGATAGAATTTCGCTGAATTCTTATAATAACCATAATGTAAAATGATCTTATCGGGTCTCTGTTCGCCCCACCCTTGGAGTTTAATAGTGCATTTCACTCGTCATTTCATGCGGTTTGAGATGCCGCTTAGCCCAATACGCTATCTGAAATAGGAGCGGCGTAAATTGAACAAATGTGATAGAATTACGCTGCATTCGTATATTAACCGTAATATAAAATGATCTAATCGGGTCTCTGTTTGCCTTACCGTAGAAGTTTAATAGTGCATTTCACAAGTCATTCCACGCGCTTTAGGATACCACCTAGCCCAAAAGGCTAGTTGAAACAGGAGCGACGTAAATTGAACAAATGTGATAGAATTTCGCTGAATTCTTATATTAACCATAATGTAAAATGATCTAATCGGGTCTCTGTTCGCCCCACCCTAGAAGTTTAGTAGTGAATTTCACTCGCCATTCCACGCGCTCTGAGATGCCGCCTAGCCCAGTACGATATCTGAAATAGGAGCGACGTGAATTGAACAAATGTGATAGAATTTCGCTGAATTCTTATATTAACCGTTATATAGAATGATCTAATCGGGTCTCTGATTGCCCTATCATAGACGGTTAGTAGTGCATTTTACTCGCCATACCACGCACTTTAAGATGCCGCCTAACACAATACGCTACCTGAAATACGAGCGACGTAGATTGAACAAGTGTGATAGAATTACGCTGCATCCATATATTAATCATAATATAAGATGACCTAATCGGGTGTCTGATTGCCCTATCGTAGAAGTTTGATAGTGCATTATATTCGACATTTCAGGCGCTTTAAGATGCCTCCTAGCTGAGTACGCTATCTGAAATAGGGGCGACGTAAATTGAACAAATGTGATAAAATTACGCTGAATTCTTATATTAACAATAATATAAAATGATCTAATCGGGTCTCTTGTTGCCCTACCCTAGAAGTTTAATAGTGCATTTTACTCGCCGTTTCAAGCTCTTTGAGATGCCGCCTAGCCCAATACGCTATCTGAAATAGGAGCGATCTAAGTTGAACAAATGTGATAGAATTTCGCTGAATTATTTTATTGACCATAACGTAAAATGATCTAATCGGGTCTCTGTTCGCCCTAGCCTTGAGGTTTAACAGTGCATTTTATTCGCCATTTCATGCGCTTTGGGATGCCGCTTAGCCCAATGCCCTATCTGAAATAGGAGCGACGTAAATTGAACAAATGTGATAGAATTTCCCTGAAATCTTATATTAAACAAAATATAAAATGATCTAATCGGGTCTCTGATTGCCCTACCCTAGAAGTTTAATAGTGCATTTTACTCGCCATTTCACGCGATTTGTGATGCCGCTTAGCCCAATAAGCTATCTGAAATAGGAGCGACGTAAATTGAAGAAATGTGATAGAATTTTGCTGAATTCTTATATTAACCAAAATATAAAATGATCTAATCGGGTCTCTGATTGCCCTACCCTAGGAGCTTAATAGTGCATTTTACTCGCAATTTCATGCGCTTAGAGATGCCGCTAGGCCCAATACGCTATCTGAAATAGGAGCGACGTAAATTGAACAAATGTGATAGAATTTCGCTGAATTCTTATATAAACCAAAATATAAAATGATCTAATCGGGTCTCTGATTGCCCCACCGTAGAAGTTTGATAGTGCATTTTACTCGCCATTTCATGCGATTTGCGATGCCGCTTAGCCCAATACGCTATCTGAAGTAGGAGCGACGTAAATTGAACAAATGTGATAGAATTTCGCTGAATTCTTATACGAACCATAATATAAAATGATCTAATCGGGTCTCTGATTGCCCTATCATAGATGTTTAATAGTGCATTTCACTCGCCATTCCACGCGCTTTAAGATGCCGCCTAGCCCAGTACGCTATCTGAAATAGGAGCGACGCAAATTTAACAAATGTGATAGAATTTCGCTGAATTCTTATATGAACCATAATATAAAATGATCTAATCGGGTCTCTGATTGCCCTATCATAGAAGTTTAATAGTGCATTTTACTCGCCATTCCACACGCTTTAGGGTGCCGCCTAGCCCAGTAGGCTATCTGAAATAGGAGCGACGTAAATTGAACAAATGTGATAGAATTACGCTGAATTCATATATTAACCGTAATATAAAATGATCTAATCGGGTCTCTCTTTGCCTTACCCTAGAAGTTTAATAGTGCATTTCACTCGTCATTTCATGCGCTTTGAGATGCCGCGTAGTCCAATAAGGTATCTGAAATAGGAGCGACATAAATTGAACAAATGTGATACAATTTTGCTGAATTCTTATATTAACCAAAATATAAAATGATCTAATCGGGCCTCTGTTCGCCCTACCCTAGAAGTTTAATAGTGCATTTTACTGGCCATTTCATGCGCTTTGAGATGCCGCTTAGCTCAATACGCTATCTGAAATAGGAGCGACGTAAATTGAACAAATGTGATAGAATTTCGCTGAATTCTTATATTAACCAAAATATAAAATGATCTAATCGGATCTCTGATTGCCGCACCCTAGAAGTTTAATAGTGCATTTTACTCGCCATTTCATGCGCTTTGAGATGCCGCTTAGCCCAATACGCTACCTGAAATAGGAGCGACGTAAATTAAACAAATGTGATAGAAATTCGCTAAATTCTTATATTAACCAAAATGTAAAATGATCCAATCGGGTCTCTGTTCGCCCTACCCGAGAAGTTTAATAGTGCATTTTACTGGCCATTTCATGCGCTTTGAGATGCCGCTTAGCCTAATACGCTACCTGAAATAGGAGCGACGTAAATTGAACAAGTGTGATAGAATTTCGCTGAATTCTTATATTAACCATAATGTAAAATGATCTAATCGGGTCTCTGTTCGCCCCACCCTAGAAGTTTAATAGTGAATTTCACTCGCCATTCCACGCGCTTAAGGATGCCGCCTAGCCCAGTAGGCTTTCTGAAATAGGAGCGATGTAAATTTAACAAATGTGATAGAATTACGCTGAATTCTTATATTAACCGTAATATAAAATGATCTAATTAGATCTCTCTTTGTCTTACCCTAGAAGTTTAATAGTGCATTTCTCTCGTCATATCATGCGCTTTGAGATGCCGCTTAGCCCAATACGCTATCTGAAATAGGAGCGACGTAAATTGAACAAATGTGATAGAATTTCGCTGAATTCTTATATTAACCAAAATATGAAATGATCTAATCGGGTCTCTGTTCGCCCTATCCTTGCAGTTTAGTAGGGCATTTCACT
Organism: Macropis europaea; assembly: GCA_916610135.2. NCBI lineage: Eukaryota > Metazoa > Arthropoda > Insecta > Hymenoptera > Melittidae > Macropis > Macropis europaea. Next base: position 90,662 of record CAKAJE020000876.1, read on the forward strand.
CGTCATTCCACGCGCTTTAGCATGCCGCTTAGCCCAATGCGCTATCTGAAGTAGGAGCGACGTAAATTGAACAAATGTGATAGAATTTCGCTGAATTCTTATATGAACCATAATATAAAATGATCTAATCGGGCCTCTGATTGCCCTATCATAGAAGTTTAATAGTGCATTTTACTCGCCATTCCACGCGCTTTAAGATGCCGCCTAGCCCAACACGCTATCTGAAATAGGAGCGACGTAAATTGAACAAATGTGATAGAATTTCGCTGAATTCATAAATTAACCATACTATAAAATGATCTAATCGGGCCTCTGTTCGCCCTACCCTAGAAGTTTAATAGTACATTTCACCCGTCATTTCATGCGCTTTGAGATGCCGCTTAGCCCAATACGCTATCTGAAATAGGAGCGACGTAAATTGAACAAATGTGATAGAATTTCGCTGAATTCTTATATTAACCAAAATATGAAATGATCTAATCGGGTCTCTGTTCGCCCTATCCTTGCAGATTAATAGTGCATTTCACTCGTCATTCCACGCGCTTTAGTATGCCGCTTAGTCCAATACGCTATCTGAAGTAGGAGCGACGTAAATTGAACAAATGTGATAGAATTTCGCTGAATTCTTATATGAACCATAATATAAAATGATTTAATCGGGTCTCTGATTGCCCTATCATAGAAGTTTAATAGTGCATTTCACTCGCCATTCCACGCGCTTTAAGATGCCGCCTAGCCCAGTACGCTATCTGAAATAGGAGCGACGCAAATGTAACAAATGTGATAGAATTTCGCTGAATTCTTATATTAAGCAAAATATAAAATGGTCTAATCGGTTCTCTGATTGCCCTATCATAGTAGTTTAATAGAGCATTTTACTCGACATTCCATATGCTTTAAGATGCCGCCTAGCCCAGTACGCTATCTGAAATAGGAGCGACGTAAATTGAACAAATGTGATACAATTTTGCTGAATTCTTAAATTAACTATAATATAAAATGATCTAATCGGGTCTCTGTTTGCCCTACCCTACAAGTTTAATAGTGCATTTTATTCGAAATTTCATGCGCTTTCAGATGCCGCTTAGCGCAATACGCCAGCTGAAATAGGAGCGACGTAAATTGAACAAATGTGATACAATTTCGCTGAATTCTTAAATTAACCATAATATAAAATGATCTAACCGCGTCTCTGTTTGCCCTACCCTTCAAGTTTAATAGTGCATTTTATTCGCCATTTCATGCGCTTTGAGATGCCGCTTAGCCCAATACGCTATCTGAAATAGGAGCGACGCAAATTGTATAAATGTGATAGAATATCGCTTAATTCTTATATTAACCAAAATATAAAATTATCTAATCGGGTGTCTGATTGCCCTATCATAGAAGTTTGAGAGTGCATTTTACTCGCCATTTCACGCGCTTTATGATGCCGCCTAGCCCAGTACGCTATCTGAAATAGGAGCGACTTAAATTGAACAAATGTTATAGAATTACGCTGCATTCTTATATTAACCGTAATATAAAGTCATCTAATAGGTTCTCTGTTTGCCTTACCCTAGAAGTTTAATAGTGCATTTTAGTCGCCATTTCATGCGCTTTGAGATGCCGCTTAGCCCAATACGCTATCTGAAATAGGAGCGACGTAAATTGAACAAATGTGATTGAATTTCGCTGAATTCTTATATTAAACAAAATATAAAATTATCTAATCGGGTCTCTGATTGCCCTATCATATAAATTTAATAGTGCATTTTACTCGCCATTTCACGCGCTTTAAGATGCCGCCTAGCCCAGTACGCTATCTGAAATAGGAGCGACGTAAATTGAACAAATGTTATAGAATTACGCTGCATTCTTATATTAACCGTAATATAAAGTCATCTAATAGGTTCTCTGTTTGCCTTACCCTAGAAGTTTAATAGTGCATTTTAGTCGCCATTTCATGCGCTTTGAGATGCCGCTTAGCCCAATACGCTATCTGAAATAGGAGCGACGTAAATTGAACAAATGTGATAGAATTTCGCTGAATTCTTATATTAAACAAAATATAAAATTATCTAATCGGGTCTCTGATTGCCCTATCATAGAAGTTTAATAGTGCATTTTACTCGCCATTCCACGCGCTTTAAGATGCCGCCTAGCCCAGTACGCTATCTGAAATAGGAGCGACGTGAATTGAACAAATGTGATAGAATTACGCTGAATTCTTATATTAACCGTAATGTAAAATGATCTAATCGGGTCTCTGTTTGCCTTACCCTAGAAGTTTATTAGTGCATTTTACTCGCCATTTCATGCGCTTTGAGATGCTGCTTAGCCCAATACGCTATCTGAAGTAGGAGCGACGTAAATTGAACAAATGTGATAGAATTTCGCTGAATTCTTATATTAAACAAAATATAAAATGATCTAATCGGGTCTATGATTGCCCTATCATAGAAGTTTAATAGTGAATTTTGCTCGCCATTCCACGCGCTTTAAGATGCCGCCTAGCCCAGTACGCTATCTGAAATAGGAGCGACGTAAATGGAACAAATGTGATAGAAATTCGCTAAATTCTTATATTAACCAAAATGTAAAATGATCCAATCGGGTCTCTGTTCGCCCTACCCGAGAAGTTTAATAGTGCATTTTACTGGCCATTTCATGCGCTTTGAGATGCCGCTTAGCCTAATACGCTACCTGAAATAGGAGCGACATAAATTGAACAAGTGTGATAGAATTTCGCTGAATTCTTATATTAACCATAATGTAAAATGATCTAATCGGGTCTCTGTTCGCCCCACCCTAGAAGTTTAATAGTGAATTTCACTCGCCATTCCACGCGCTTAAGGATGCCGCCTAGCCCAGTAGGCTTTCTGAAATAGGAGCGATGTAAATTTAACAAATGTGATAGAATTACGCTGAATTCTTATATTAACTGTAATATAAAATGATCTAATTAGATCTCTCTTTGTCTTACCCTAGAAGTTTAATAGTGCATTTCTCTCGTCATATCATGCGCTTTGAGATGCCGCTTAGCTCAATACGCTATCTGAAATAGGAGCGACGTAAATTGAACAAATGTGATAGAATTTCGCTGAATTCTTATATTAACCAAAATATGAAATGATCTAATCGGGTCTCTGTTCGCCCTATCCTTGCAGTTTAATAGTGCATTTCACTCGTCATTCCACGCGCTTTAGGATGCCGCTTAGCCCAATGCGCTATCTGAAGTAGGAGCGACGTAAATTGAACAAATGTGATAGAATTTCGCTGAATTCTTATATTAACCATAATATAAAATGATCTAATCGGGCCTCTGATTGCCCTATCATAGAAGTTTAATAGTGCATTTTACTCGCCATTCCACGCGCTTTAAGATGCCGCCTAGCCCAACACGCTATCTGAAATAGGAGCGACGTAAATTGAACAAATGTGATAGAATTTCGCTGAATTCATAAATTAACCATACTATAAAATGATCTAATCGGGCCTCTGTTCGCCCTACCCTAGAAGTTTAATAGTACATTTCACCCGTCATTTCATGCGCTTTGAGATGCCGCTTAGCCCAATACGCTATCTGAAATAGGAGCGACGTAAATTGAACAAATGTGATAGAATTTCGCTGAATTCTTATATTAACCAAAATATGAAATGATCTAATCGGGTCTCTGTTCGCCCTATCCTTGCAGTTTAATAGTGCATTTCACTCGTCATTCCACGCGCTTTAGGATGCCGCTTAGCCCAATACGCTATCTGAAGTAGGAGCGACGTAAATTGAACAAATGTGATAGAATTTCGCTGAATTCTTATATGAACCATAATATAAAATGATCTAATCGGGCCTCTGATTGCCCTATCATAGAAGTTTAATAGTGCATTTTACTCGCCATTCCACGCGCTTTAAGATGCCGCCTAGCCCAACACGCTATCTGAAATAGGAGCGACGTAAATTGAACAAATGTGATAGAATTTCGCTGAATTCTTATATTAAGCAAAATATAAAATGGTCTAATCGGTTCTCTGATTGCCCTATCATAGTAGTTTAATAGAGCATTTTACTCGACATTCCATATGCTTTAAGATGCCGCCTAGCCCAGTACGCTATCTGAAATAGGAGCGACGTAAATTGAACAAATGTGATACAATTTTGCTGAATTCTTAAATTAACTATAATATAAAATGATCTAATCGGGTCTCTGTTTGCCCTACCCTACAAGTTTAATAGTGCATTTTATTCGAAATTTCATGCGCTTTCAGATGCCGCTTAGCGCAATACGCCAGCTGAAATAGGAGCGACGTAAATTGAACAAATGTGATACAATTTCGCTGAATTCTTAAATTAACCATAATATAAAATGATCTAACCGCGTCTCTGTTTGCCCTACCCTTCAAGTTTAATAGTGCATTTTATTCGCCATTTCATGCGCTTTGAGATGCCGCTTAGCCCAATACGCTATCTGAAATAGGAGCGACGCAAATTGTATAAATGTGATAGAATATCGCTTAATTCTTATATTAACCAAAATATAAAATTATCTAATCGGGTGTCTGATTGCCCTATCATAGAAGTTTGAGAGTGCATTTTACTCGCCATTTCACGCGCTTTATGATGCCGCCTAGCCCAGTACGCTATCTGAAATAGGAGCGACTTAAATTGAACAAATGTTATAGAATTACGCTGCATTCTTATATTAACCGTAATATAAAGTCATCTAATCGGTTCTCTGTTTGCCTTACCCTAGAAGTTTAATAGTGCATTTTAGTCGCCATTTCATGCGCTTTGAGATGCCGCTTAGCCCAATACGCTATCTGAAATAGGAGCGACGTAAATTGAACAAATGTGATTGAATTTCGCTGAATTCTTATATTAAACAAAATATAAAATTATCTAATCGGGTCTCTGATTGCCCTATCATATAAATTTAATAGTGCATTTTACTCGCCATTCCACGCGCTTTAAGATGCCGCCTAGCCCAGTACGCTATCTGAAATAGGAGCGACGTGAATTGAACAAATGTGATAGAATTACGCTGAATTCTTATATTAACCGTAATGTAAAATGATCTAATCGGGTCTCTGTTTGCCTTACCCTAGAAGTTTATTAGTGCATTTTACTCGCCATTTCATGCGCTTTGAGATGCTGCTTAGCCCAATACGCTATCTGAAGTAGGAGCGACGTAAATTGAACAAATGTGATAGAATTTCGCTGAATTCTTATATTAAACAAAATATAAAATGATCTAATCGGGTCTATGATTGCCCTATCATAGAAGTTTAATAGTGAATTTTGCTCGCCATTCCACGCGCTTTAAGATGCCGCCTAGCCCAGTACGCTATCTGAAATAGGAGCGACGTAAATGGAACAAATGTGATAGAATTTCGCTGAATTCTCATGTTAACCATAATGTAAAATGATATAATCGGGTCTCTGTTCGCCCTACCCTAGAAGTTTAATAGTGCATTTCACTCGTCATTTCATGCGCTTTGAGATGCCGCTTAGCCCAATACGCTATCTGAAATAGGAGCGACGTAAATTGAACAAATGTGATAGAATTTCGCTGAATTCTTATATTAACCAAAATATGAAATGATCTAATCGGGTCCGTGTTCGCCCTATCGTTGAAGTTTAATTGTGCATTTTACTCGCCATTTCATGAGCTTTGAGATGCCGCTTAGCCCAATATGCTATCTGAAATAGGAGCGACGTAAATTGAACAAATGTGATAGAATTTCGCTGAATTCTTATATTAACCACAATATAAAATGATCTAATCGGGTCTCTGTTCGCCCTTCCCTAGAAGATTAATAGTTCATTTCACTCGTCATTCCACGTGTTTTGGGATGCCGCCTAGCCCAGTAGGCTACCTGTAATAGGAGCGACGTAAATTGAACAAATGTGATAGAATTTCGCTGAATTCTTATAATAACCATAATGTAAAATGATCTTATCGGGTCTCTGTTCGCCCCACCCTAGGAGTTTAATAGTGCATTTCACTCGTCATTTCATGCGGTCTGAGATGCCGCTTAGCCCAATACGCTATCTGAAATAGGAGCGGCGTAAATTGAACAAATGTGATAGAATTACGCTGCATTCGTATATTAACCGTAATATAAAATGATCTAATCGGGTCTCTGTTTGCCTTACCGTAGAAGTTTAATAGTGCATTTCACACGTCATTCCACGCGGTTTAGGATGCCACCTAGCCCACTAGGCTAGTTGAAACAGGAGCGACGTAAATTGAACAAATGTGATAGAATTTCGCTGAATTCTTATATTAACCATAATGTAAAATGATCTAATCGGGTCTCTGTTCGCCCCACCCTAGAAGTTTAGTAGTGAATTTCACTCGCCATTCCACGCGCTCTGAGATGCCGCCTAGCCCAGTACGATATCTGAAATAGGAGCGACGTAAATTGAACAAATGTGATAGAATTACGCTGAATACTTATATTAACCGTAATATAAAATGATCTAATCGGGTCTCTGTTTGCCATACCCTAGAAGTTCGATAGTGCATTTAAATTGCCATTTCATGCGCTTTGAGATGCCGCTTAGCCCAATACGGTATCTGAAATAGGAGCGACGCAAATTGAATAAATGTGATAGAATTTTGCTGAATTCTTAAATTAACCTTAATATAAAATGATCTAATCGGGTCTCTGATTGCCCTACCCTAGGAGCTTAATAGTGCATTTTACTCGTAATTTCATGCGCTTTGAGATGCCGCTAGGCCCAATACGCTATCTGAAATAGGAGCGACGTAAATTGAACAAATGTGATAGAATTACGCAGAATTCATATATTAACCATAATATAGAATGATCTAGTCGGGTCTCTGGTTGCCCTATCATAGAAGGTTAGTATTTCATTTGACTCGCCATTCCACGCGCTTTAAGATGCCGCCTAACCCAATACGCTATCTGAAATAGGAGCGACGTAAATTGAACGAGTGTGATAGAATTACGCTGAATTCTTATATTAACCATAATATAAAATGATCTAATCGGGTCTCTGATTGCCCTATCATAGAAGTTTAATTGTGCATTTCACTCGTCATTTCGCGCGCTTTAAATTGCCGCCTATCCCAATACGCTATCTGAAATAGGAGCGACGTAAATTGAACGAGTGTGATAGAATTTCGCTGAATTCTTTTATTAACCATAATGTAAAATGATCTGATCGGGTCTCTGTTCGCCCTAACCTAGAAGTTTAATAGTGCATTTTACTCGCCATTTCATGCGCTTTGAGATGCCGCTTAGCCCAGTGCGCTATCTGAAATAGGAGCGACGTAAGTTGAACAAATGTGATAGAATTACGCTGCATTCTTATATTAACCGTAATATAAAATGATCTAATCGGGTCTCTGTTTGCCTTACCCTAGAAGTTTGATAGTGCATTTTACTCGCCATTTCATGCGCTTTGAGATGCCGCTTAGCCCAATACGGTATCTGAAATAGGGGCGACGTAAATTGAACAAATGTGATAAAATTACGCAGAATTCTTATATTAACAATAATATAATACGATCTATTCGGGTCTCTGATTGCCCTGACATAGAAGTTTAATAGTGTATTTTACTCATCATTCCATGCGCTTTAAGGTGCCGCCTCGCCCAATACGCTATCTGAAATAGGAGCGACATAAATTGAACAAACGTGATAGAATTTGGCTGAATTCTTATATTAACCATAATATAAAATGATCTAATCGGGTCTCTGATTGCCCTATCAAGTTAGTGTAGTAGTGCATTTTACTCGTCACTTCATGCGCTTTAAGGTGCCGTCTAGCCCAATCCGCTATCTGATATTGGAGATACGTAAATTGAGTAAATGTGGTTCAATCACGCTGAATTCTTATATTAACCATAATATAAAAAGATGTAATCCGGTCTCCGATTGCCCTATCAAAGAAGATTAGTAGGGCATGTTACTCACCGTTTCATGCGCTTTAAGGTGCCGCTTGGCCCAATACGCTATCTGAAAGAGGAGCGACGTAAATTGAACAAATGTGATAGAATTTCGCTGAATTCTTATATTAACCATAATATAAAATGATCTAATCGGGTCTCTGATTACCCTATCGTAGATGGTTAGTGGTGCATTTTACTCGACATTCCACGCGCTTTAAGAGGCCGCTTAGCACAATACGCTATCTGAAATAGGACCGCCGTAAATTGAACAAATGTGATAGAATTACACTAAGTCTCATATTAACCATAATATAAAATGATCTAATCAGGTCTCTGATTGCCCTATCATAGAAGGTTAATAGTGCATTTTACTCGTCATTCCACGCGCTTTAAGAAGCCGCCTAGCACAATACGCCATCTGAAATAGGAGCGACGTACATTGAACAAATGTGATAGAATTACGACGAACTCCAACAATAACCAATATAAGATGATCTAATCGGGTCTCTGATTGCCCTATCATAGAAGTTTAACAGTGCGTTTTGCTCGACATTGCTTGCGCTTTATGATGCCGCTTAGAGCAGTACGCTATCTGAAATAGGAGCGACGTAAATTGAACAAATGTGGTAGAATTACGCTGAATTCTCATATTAACCATAATATAAAATGATCTACTCGGGTCACTGATGGTCTTACCATAGAAGATTAATAGTGCATTTTGCTCGCCATTTCTTGCGCTTTAAGAGGCCGCTTAGCCCAATACACTATCTGAAATAGGAGCGACGTAAATTGAACAGATGTGATAGAATTCGCAGTATTCTTATATTAACCATAATATAAAATGATCTAAACGGGTCTCTGGTTGCCCTATCATAGAAGTTTAATAGTGCATTTTACTAGTCATTTCATGCGCTTTAAGAGGCCGCTTAGCCAAATACGCTATCTGAAATAGGAGCGACGTAAATTGAACAAATGTGATTGAATTACGCAGAATTCTTATATTAATCATAATATAAAATGATCTAAACGGGTCTCTGATTGACCGATCATAGAAGTTTTATAGTGCATTTTACCAGTCATTTCATGCGGTTTAAGGTGCAGCCTGGCCCAATATGCTATCTGAAATAGGAGCGATATAAATTGAACAAATGTGATAGAATTACGCAGAATTCTTATATTAACCATAATATAATACGACCAATTCGGGTCTCTGATTGCCCTATCATAGAAGTTTAATAGTGCATTTTACTCGTCATTTCATGCGCTGTAAGGTGCCGTCTAGCCCAATACGCTATCTGAAATAGGAGCGACATAAATTGAACAAATGTGATAGAATTACGCAGAATTCTTATATTAACCATAATATAATACGGTGTATTCGGGTCTCTGATTGCCCCATCATAGAAGTTTAATAGTGCATTTTAATCGTCATTTCATGCGCTTTAGGGTGCCGCCTAGCCCAATACGCTATCTGAAATAGGAGCGATATAAATTGAACAAATGTGATAAAAGTACGTTGAATTCTTACTTTAACCATAATATAAAATGACCTAATCGGCTCTCTGATTGCCCTATCCGAGAAGTTTAGTAGTGCATTTTACTCCACATTTCATGCGCTTTAAGATGCCGCCTAGTCCAATGCGCTACCTGAAATTGGAGCTACGTAAATTGAACAAACATGATAGAAGTACGCAGAATCCTTATATTAACCATAATATTGTTACGAACACCGCGAAGCCAACCGTGATCGACCCGAAGGGAGCGTTCGATCTGTCGTTAAGGGACGATCGACGTTATTGATGAAACAGATCAATGAGAGAGTCTGATTGACAGTCAAGGAGACAAGACGCGATATTATAGACTGTGCCATTCCTTGTTTATATCGTCATAATAAAGTTATAAGTGTGAACATGTCGTGCGATGATAATCCCCGCGCAGCAATGTAATACGATCTGTTCGGGTCTCTGATTGCCCTATCATAGAAGCTTAATAGTGCATTTTACTCGTCATTCTACGCGCTTTAAGATGCCGCTTAGCCCAATGCGCTATCTGAAATATGGGCGACGTAAATTGAACAAGTGTGATAAAATTACGTTGAATTCTTATATTAACAGTAATATAAAATGATCTGTTCGGGTCTGTGATTGCCCTATCATAGAAGTTTAATAGTGCATTTTACTCATCATTTCATGCGCTTTAAGGTGCCGCTTAGCCCAATACACTATCTGAAATAGGAGCGACGTAAATTGAACAAATGTGACAGAATTACGCTGAATTCTTATATTGATCATAATATAATGTGACCTGATCGGGTCTCTGATTGCCCTATCCGAGAAGTTTAGTAGTGCATTTCGCTCGACATTTCATGCCCTTTAATATGTCGCATAGCCCAATACGCTATCTGAAATTGGAGCTACGTAAATTGAACTAACGTGATAGAATTACGCAGAATTCTTATATTAAAAATAATATAACATGATATATTCGGGTCTCTGATTGCCCTATCATAGAAGATTAATAGTGCATTTTACTCGTAATTCCATGCGCTTTAAGATGCCGCATATCCCAATACGCTATCTGAAATAGGAGCGACGTAAATGGAACAAATGTAATAGAATTACGCAGAATTCTTATATTAACCATAATATAGAATGATCTAATCGGGTCTCTGATTGCCCTATCATAGAAGTTTCGTAGTGCCTCTTACTCGTAATTCCATGCGCTTTAAGATGCCGCCTATCCCAATTCGCTATCTGAAGTTGGAGCTACGTAAATTGGACAAATGTGATAGAATTACCCTGAATTCTTATATTAACAATAATACAAAATGATAATTGTGTCTCTGATGGCCGAATCCGAGAAGCTTAAGAGATCATTTTACTCGACATTTCATGCGCGTTAAGATGCCGCTGAGCCCAATACGATATATGAAATAGGAGCGACGTAAATTGAACAAATGTGATAGAATTTCGCTGAATTCTTATATTAACCATAATATAAAATGATCTAATCGTGTCTCCGATTGCCCTATCATAGAAGGTTAATAGTGCATTTTACTCGTCGTTTCATGCGCTTTAAGGTGCCGCTTAACACAATACGCTGTCTGAAATAGGAGCGACGTAAATTGAGCAAATGTGATAGAATTTCGCTGAATTCTTATATTAACCATAATATAGAATGATCTAATAGGGTCTCTGATTGCCCTATCCTAGAAGTATAGTAGTGCATTTTACTCGACATTTCATGCGCTTTAAGGTGCCGCTTAGCCCAATACGCTATCTGAAATACGAGCGACGTAAATTGAACGAGTGTGATAGAGTTACGCTGAATTCTTATATTAACCATAATATAAAATGATCTAATCGGGTCTCTGATTGCCCTATCATAGAAGTTTAATTGTGCATTTCTCTCGTCATTTCGCGCGCTTTAAATTGCCGCCTATCCCAATACGCTATCTGAAATTGGAGCGACGTAAATTGAACGAGTGTGATAGAATTTCGCTGAATTCTTTTATTAATCATAATGTAAAATGATCTGATTGGGTCTCTGTTCGCCCTAACCTAGAAGTTTAATAGTGCATTTTACTCGCCATTTCATGCGCTTTGAGATGCCGCTTAGCCCAGTGCGCTATCTGAAATAGGAGCGACGTAAGTTGAACAAATGTGATAGAATTACGCTGCATTCTTATATTAACCGTAATATAAAATGATCTAATCGGGTCTCTGTTTGCCTTACCCGAGAAGTTTAATAGTGCATTTCACTCGTCACTTCATGCGCTTTGAGTTGGCGCTTAGCCCAATAAGCTATCTGAAATTGGAGCGACCTAAATTGAACAAATGTGATAGAATTTCGCTGAATTCTTATATTAACCAAAATATAAAATGATCTAATCGGGTCTCTGATTGCCCTACCCTAGGAGCTTAATAGTGCATTTTACTCGTAATTTCATGCGCTTTGAGATGCCGCTGGGCCCAATACGCTATCTGGAATAGGAGCGACGTAAATTGAACAAATGTGATAGAATTTTGCTGAATTCTTAAATTAACCTTAATATAAAATGATCTAATCGGGTCTCTGATTGCCCTACCCTAGGAGGTTAATAGTGCATTTTACTCGTAATTTCATGCGCTTTGAGATGCCGCTAGGCCCAATACGCTATCTGAAATAGGAGCGACGTAAATTGAACAAATGTGATAGAATTTTGCTGAATTCTTAAATTAACCTTAATATAAAATGATCTAATCGGGTCTCTGATTGCCCTAACCTAGAAGTTTAGTAGTGCATTTTCCTCGACATTTCATGCGCTCTAAGATGCCGCTTAGCACAATACGCTATCTGAAATAGGAGCGACGTAAATTGAACAACTGTGCACGAATTACGCAGAATTCTTATATTACCCATAATATAGAATGGTCTAATCGGGTCTCTGACTGCCCTATAATGGAAGTTTAATAGTGCATTTTGCTCGGCATTTCATGCGGTTTATGATGCCGCTTAGCCCAATATGCTATCTGAAATAGGAGCGACGTAAATTGAACAAATGTGATAGAATAACGCTGAATTCTTATATTAACCATAATATAAACTGATCTAATCGGGTCTCTGAATGCTCTGTCATAGAAGTTTAATAGTGCATTTTGCTCGGCATTTCATGCGCTTTAAGGTGCCGTCTAACCCAATAAGCTATCTGAAGTTGGAGCGACGTAAATTGAACAAATGTGGAAGAATTTCACTGAATTCTTATATTAACCATAATTTAAAATGATCTAATCGGGTCTGTGATTGCCCTATCATAGAAGTTTAATAGTGCATTTTGCTCGGCATTTCATGCGCTTTAAGATGCCAGACAGTCAAATACGCTATCTGAAATTGGAGCTACGTAAATTAAACAAACGTGATAGAATTACGCAGATTCTAATATCAACCATCATATACAATGATCTAATCGGGTCTCTGAATGCTCTATCATTGAAGTTTATTAGTGCATCTTGCTCGGCATTTCATGCGCTTTAAGGTGCCGTCTAACCCAATAAGCTATCTGAAGTTGGAGCGACGTAAATTGAACAAATGTGATATAATTTCGCTGCATTCTTATGTTAACCATAATTTAAAATGATTTAATCGGGTCTGTGATTGCCCTATCATAGAAGTTTAATAGTGCATTTTACTCGTCATTTCATGCGCTTTAAGGTGCCGCCCAGGCCAATACGCTTTCTGAAATTGGAGCTATGTAAATTGAACAAATGTGATAAAATTACGTTGATTTCTTATATTAACAATAATATAAAATGGTCTAATCGGGTCTCTGATTGCCGTATCATTGAAGTGTAGTAGTGCGTTTTAATCGTCATTTGATACGCTTTAGGATTCAGTTTAGCCCAATATGCTATCTGAAATTGGAGCGACGTAAATTGAACAAATGTGATAGAATATCGCTGAATTCTTATATTAATCATAATATAAAATGGTCTAATCGGGACTCGGATTGCCCTATCATAGAAGTTTAATAGTGCATTTTACTCGCCATTTCATGGGCTCTAAGATACTGCTTAGCACAATACGCTATCTGAAATAGGGGCGACTTAAATTGAACAAATGTGATAGAATTACGCAGAATTCTTGTATTAACCATAATATAATATGATCTATTCGGGTCTCTGATTGCCCTATCATAGAAGTGTAATAGTGCATTTTACTCGACATTTCATGCGCTTTAAGATGCCGCCTAGCCCAATACGCTTTCTGAAATTGGAAATACGTAAATTGAACAAACGTGATAGAATTACGCAGAATTCTTGTATTAACCATAATATAATATGATCTAATCGGGTCTCTGTTTGCCTTATCCTAGAAGTCTAATAGTGCATTTTACTCGCCATTTCATGCGCTTTGAGATGCCGCTTAGCCCAATACGCTATCTGAAATAGGAGCGATGTAAATTGAACAAATGTGATAGAATTTCGCTGAATTCTTTTATTAACCATAATGTAAAATTATCTAATTGGGTCTCTGTTCGCCCTAGCCTAGAAGTTTAATAGTGCATTTTATTCGCCATTTCATGCGCTTTGAGATGCCGCTTCGCCCAATACGCTATCTGAAATAGGAGTGACGTAAATTGAACAAATGTGATAGAATTTCGCTGAATTCTTAAATTAACCATAACACAAAATGATCTAATCGGGTCTCTGCTTGCCCTACCCTAGAAGTTTAATAGTGCATTTTACTCCTCATTTCATGCGCTTTGACAAGCCGCTTAGCCCAATACGCTATCTGAAATAGGAGCGACGTAAATTGAACAAATGTGATAGAATTTTGCTGAATTCTTAAATTAACCATAATATAAAATGATCTAATCGGGTCTCTGTTTGCCCTACCCTAGAAGTTTAATAGTGCGTTTTACTCGCCATTTCATGCGCTTTGAGATGCCGCGTAGCCCAATACGCTATCTGAAATAGGAGCGACGTAAATTGCACAAATGTGATAGAATTTCCCTGAAACCTTATATTGAACAAAATATAAAATGATCTAATCGGGTCTCTGATTGCTCTATCATAGAAGTTCAGTAGTGCATTTTACTAGCCAGTCCACGCGCTTTAAGATGCCGCCTAGCCCAGTACGCTATCTGAAATAGGAGCGACGTAAGTTGAACAAATGTGATAGAATTACGCTGAATCCTTATATTAACCGTAATATAAAATGATCTAATCGGGTCTCTGTTTGCCTTATCCTAGAAGTTTAATAGTGCATTTTACTCGCCATTTCATGCGCTTTGAGATGCCGCTTAGCCCAATACGCTATCTGAAATAGGAGCGATGTAAATTGAACAAATGTGATAGAATTTCGCTGAATTCTTTTATTAACCATAATGTAAAATTATCTAATTGGGTCTCTGTTCGCCCTAGCCTAGAAGTTTAATAGTGCATTTTATTCGCCATTTCATGCGCTTTCAGATGCCGCTTCGCCCAATACGCTATCTGAAATAGGAGCGACGTAAATTGAACAAATGTGATAGAATTTCGCTGAATTCTTATATTAACCATGATATAAAATGATCTAATCGGGTCTCTGATTGCCCTATCATAGAAGTTTAATAGCGCATTTTACTCGCCATTCCACGTGGTTTAGGATGCCGCCTAGCCCAGTACGCTATCTGAAATAGGAGCGAAGTAAATTGAACAAATGTGATAGAATTACGCAGAATTCTTATATTAACAATAATATAATACGACCTATTCGGTCTCCGATAGCCCTGTCATAGAAGTTTAATAGTGCACTTTACTCGACATTCCGCTAGCTTTAATATGCCGCTTAGCCCAGTACGCTATCTGAAATAGGAGCGGCGTAAATTGAACAAATGTGATAGAATTTTGCTGAATTCTTATATTAACCATGATATAAAATGATCTAATCGGGTCTCTGATTGCCCTATCATAGAAGTTTAATAGCGCATTTTACTCGCCATTCCACGTGCTTTAATATGCCGCTTAGCCCAGTACGCTATCTGAAATAGGAGCGGCGTAAATTGAACAAATGTGATAGAATTTTGCTGAATTCTTTTATTAACCATGATATAAAATGATCTAATCGGGTCTCTGATTGCCCTATCATAGAAGTTTAATAGCGCATTTTACTCGCCATTCCACGTGCTTTAAGATGCCGCCTAGCCCAGTACGCTATCTGAAATAGGAGCGGCGTAAATTGAACAAATGTGATAGAATTTTGCTGAATTCTTATATTAACCATGATATAAAATGATCTAATCGGGTCTCTGATTGCCCTATCATAGAAGTTTAATAGCGCATTTTACTCGCCATTCCACGTGCTTTAATATGCCGCTTAGCCCAGTACGCTATCTGAAATAGGAGCGGCGTAAATTGAACAAATGTGATAGAATTTTGCTGAATTCTTTTATTAACCATGATATAAAATGATCTAATCGGGTCCCTGATTGCCCTATCATAGAAGTTTAATAGCGCATTTTACTCGCCATTCCACGTGCTTTAAGATGCCGCCTAGCCCAGTACGCTATCTGAAATAGGAGCGGCGTAAATTGAACAAATGTGATAGAATTTTGCTGAATTCTTATATTAACCATGATATAAAATGATTTAATCGGGTCTCTGATTGCCCTATCATAGAAGTTTAATAGCGCATTTTACTCGCCATTCCACGCGCTTTAAGATGCCGCCTAGCCCAGTACGCTATCTGAAGTAGGAGCGACGTAAATTGAACAAATGTGATAGAATATCGCTGAATTCTTATATTAACCATAACGTAAAATGATCTAATCTGGTCACTGTTCGCCCTAACCTAGAAGCTTAATAGTGTATTTTACTCGCCATTTCATGCGCTTTGAGATGCCGCATAGCCTAATACGATATCTGAGATAGGAGCGACGTAAATTGAACAAATCTGATGGAATTACGCTGAATTCTTATATTAACCGTAATATAAAATGATCTAATCGGGTTACTGTTCGCCCTACCCTAGAGGTTTAATAGTGCATTTTACTCGCCATTTCATGCGCTTTGAGATGCCGCTTAGCCCAATACGCTACCTGAAATAGGAGCGACGTAAATTGAACAAATGTGATAGAATTTCGCTTTATTCTTATATTAACCATAATGTAAAATCATCTAATCGGGTCTCTGTTCGCCCTACCCTAGAAGTTTAATAGTGCATTTTACTCGCCATTTCATGCGCTTTGAGGTGCCGCTTAGCCTAATATGCTATCTGAAATAGGAGCGACGTAAATTGAACGAATGTGATATAATTTCGCTGAATTCTTAAATTAACCATTACATAAGGTGATCTAATCGGGTCTCTGGTTGCCCTACCCTAGAAGTTTAATAGCGCATTTTACTCGCCATTTCATGCTCTTTGAGATGCCGCTTAGCCCAATACGCTTTCTGAAATAGGAGCGACGTAAATTGAACGAATGTGATATAATTTCGCTGAATTCTTATAATAACCATAATATAAAATGATCTAATCGGGTCTCTGGTTGCCCTACCCTAGAAGTTTAATAGCGCATTTTACTCGCCATTTCATGCGCTTTGAGATGCCGCTTAGCCCAACACGCTATCTGAAATAGGAGCGACGTAGATTGAATAAATGTGATAGAATTACGCTGAATTCTTATATTAACCGTAATATAAAATGATCTAATCGGGTCTCTGTTTGCCTTACCTTAGAACTTTTATAGTGGATTTTACTCGCCATTTCATGCGCTTTGAGATGCCGCTTAGCCCAATACGCTGTCTCAAATAGGAGCGTCGTAAATTGAACAAATGTGATAGAATTTCGCAGAATTCCTAAATTAACCATAATGTAAAATGATCTAATCGGGTCTCTGTTTGCCATATCATAGAAGTTTAATAGTGCATTTTACTCGCCATTTCATGCTCTTTGAGATGCCGCTTAGCCCAATACGCTTTCTGAAATAGGAGCGACGTAAATTGAACGAATGTGATATAATTTCGCTGAATTCTTAAATTAACCATTACATAAGGTGATCTAATCGGGTCTCTGGTTGCCCTACCCTAGAAGTTTAATAGCGCATTTTACTCGCCATTTCATGCTCTTTGAGATGCCGCTTAGCCCAATACGCTTTCTGAAATAGGAGCGACGTAAATTGAACGAATGTGATATAATTTCGCTGAATTCTTATAATAACCATAATATAAAATGATCTAATCGGGTCTCTGGTTGCCCTACCCTAGAAGTTTAATAGCGCATTTTACTCGCCATTTCATGCGCTTTGAGATGCCGCTTAGCCCAATACGCTATCCGAAATAGGAGCGACGTAGATTGAATAAATGTGATAGAATTACGCTGAATTCTTATATTAACCGTAATATAAAATGATCTAATCGGGTCTCTGTTTGCCTTACCTTAGAACTTTTATAGTGGATTTTACTCGCCATTTCATGCGCTTTGAGATGCCGCTTAGCCCAATACGCTGTCTCAAATAGGAGCGTCGTAAATTGAACAAATGTGATAGAATTTCGCAGAATTCCTAAATTAACCATAATGTAAAATGATCTAATCGGGTCTCTGTTTGCCATATCATAGAAGTTTAATAGTGCATTTTACTCGCCATTCCACGCGCTTTAAGATGCCGCCTAGCCCAGGACGCTATCTGAAATAGGAGCGACGTAAATTGAACAAATGTGATAGAATTACGCTGAATTCTTATATTAACCGTAATATAAAATGAACTAATCGGGTCTCTGTTTGCCTTACCCTAGAAGTTTGATAGTGCATTTCACTCGCCATTTCATGCGCTTTGAGATGCCGCTTAGTCCAATACGCTATCTGAAATAGGTGCGACGTAAATTGAACAAATGTGATAGAACTTCGCTGAATTCTTATATTAACCATAAGGTAAAATGATCTAATCCGGTCTCTGTGCTCCCTACCCTAGAAGTTTAATAGTGCATTTCACTCGTCATTTCATGCGCTTTGAGATGCCACTTAGCCCAATACGCTATCCGAAATAGGAGCGACGTAAATTGAACAAATGTGATATAATTTCGCTGAATTCTGAAATTAACCATAATATAAAATGATCTAATCGGGTCTCCGTTTGCCCTACCCTCGAAGTTTAATAGTGTATTTTACTCGCCATTTCATGCGCTTTGAGATGCTGCTTAGCCCAATACGCTATCTGAAATAGGAGCGACGTAAATTGAAGAAATGTCATAGAATTACACTGCGTTCATATATTAACCATAATGTAAAATGATCTAAACGGGTCTCTGTTTGCCTTACCCTAGAAGTTTGATAGTGCATTTTACTCGCCATTTCATGCGCTTTGAGATGCCGCTTAGCCCAATACCCTATCTGAAATAGGAGCGACGTAAATTGAACGATTGTGATATAATTTCGCTGAATTCTTATATTAACCATAATGTAAAATGATCTAATCGGGTCTCTGTTCGCCCTACCCTAGAAGTTTAATAGTGCATTTCACTCGACATTTCATGCGCTTTGATATGCCGCTTAGCCCAATACGCTGTCTGAAATTGGAGCGACGTAAATTGAACAAATGTGATAGAATTTCGCTGAAATCCTAAATTAACCATAATATAAAATGATCTAATCGGGTCTCTGTTTGCCTTATCATAGAAGTTTCATAGTGCATTTTACTCGCCATTTCATGCGCTTTGAAATGCTGCTTAGCCCAATACGCTATCTGAAATAGGAGCGACGTAAATTGAACAAATGTGATAGAATTTCGCTGAATTCTTATATTAACCATAATGTAAAATGATCTAATCGGGTCTCTGTGCGTCCTACCCTAGAAGTTTACTAGTGCATTTCACTCGCTATTTCATGCGCTTTGAGATGCCGCTCAGCCCAATACGCCGTCTGAAATAGGAGCGACGTAAATTGAACAAATGTGATAGAATTTCGCTGAATTCTTATATTAAACGAAATATAAAATGATCTAATCGGGTCTCTGATTGCCCTATCATAGAAGTTTAATAGTGCATTTTACTCGCCATTCCACGCGCTTTAAGATACCGCCTAGGCCAGTACGCTATCTGAAATAGGAGCGACGTAAATTGAACAAATGTGCTAGAATTTCGCTGAATTCTTAAATTAGCCATAATATAAAATGATCTAATCGGGTCTCTGTTTGCCCTATCCTAGAAGTTTAACAGTGCATTTTACTCGCCATTTCATGCGCTTTGAGATGCCGCTTAGCCCAGTACCCTATCTGAAGTAGGAGCGACGTAAACTGAACAAATGTGATAGAATTACGCTAAATTCTTATATTAACCGTAATATAAAATGATCTAATCGTGTCTCTGTTTGCCTTACCCTAGAAGTTTAATAGTGCATTTTACTCTCCATTTCATGCGCTTTGATATGCCGCTTAGCCCAATACGCTACCTGAAATAGGAGTGACGTAAATTGAACAAATGTCATAGAATTTCGCTTTATTCGTATATTAACCATAATGTAAAATGAGCTAATCGGGTCTCTGTTCGCCCTACCCTAGAAGTTTAATAGTGCATTTTACTCGCCATTTCATGCGCTTTGAGATGCCGCTTAGCCTAATACGCTATCTGAAATAGGAGCGACGTAAATTGAACAAATGTGATAGAATTTCGCTGAATCCCTATATTACCAAAAATATAAAATGATCTAATCGGGTCTCTGATTGCCCCACCCTAGAAGTTTAATAGTGCATTTTACTCGCCATTTCATGCGCTTTGAGATGCCGCTTAGCCCAATACGCTATCTGAAATAGGAGCGACGGAAGTTGAACAAATGTGATAGAATTTCGCTGACTTCTCATATTAACCATAATGTAAAATGATCTAATCGGGTCTCTGTTCGCACTACCCTAGAAGTTTAATAGTGTATTTCACTCGCGATTTCATGCGCTTTGTGATGCCGCTTAGCCCAATGCGCTATCTGAAATAGGTGCGACGTAAATTGGACAAATGTGATAGAATTTCGCTGAATTCTTATATTAACCATAATGTAAAATGATCTAATCCGGTCTCTGTGCTCCCTACCCTAGAAGTTTAACAGTGCATTTCACTCGTCATTTCATGCGCTTTGAGATGCCGCTTAGCCCAATACGCTATCCGAAATAGGAGCGACGTAAATTGAACAAATGTGATATAATTTCGCTGAATTCTGAAATTAACCATAATATAAAATGATCTAATCGGGTCTCCGTTTGCCCTACCCTAGAAGTTTAATAGTGTATTTTACTCGCCATTTCATGCGCTTTGAGATGCCGCTTAGCCCAATACGCTATCTGAAATAGGAGCGACGTAAATTGAAGAAATGTGATAGAATTACACTGCGTTCATATATTAACCATAATGTAAAATGATCTAACCGGGTCTCTGTTTGCCTTACCCTAGAAGTTTGATAGTGCATTTTACTCGCCATTTCATGCGCTTTGAGATGCCGCTTAGCCCAATACGCTATCTGAAATAGGAGCGACGTAAATTGAACGATTGTGATACAATTTCGCTGAATTCTTATATTAACCATAATGTAAAATGATCTAATCGGGTCTCTGTGCGCCCTACCCTAGAAGTTTAATACTGCATTTCACTCGCCATTTCATGCGCTATGAGATGCAGCTTAGCCCAATACGCTCTCTCAAAGAGGAGCGCCGTAAATTGAACAAATGTGATAGAATTTCGCTGAATTCTTATATTAACCATAATGTAAAATGATCTAATCGGGTCTCCGTTTGCCCTACCCTAGAAGTTTAATAGTGTATTTTACTCGCCATTTCATGCGCTTTGAGATGCCGCTTAGCCCAATACGCTCTCTCAAAGAGGAGCGACGTAAATTGAACAAATGTGATAGAATTTCGCTGAATTCTTATATTAACCATAATGTAAAATGATCTAATCGGCTCTCTGTTCGCCCTACCCTAGAAGTTTAATAGTGCATTTTACTCGCCATTTCATGCGCTTTGAGATGCCGCTTAGCCCAATACGCTATCTGAAATAGGAGCCACGTAAATGGAACAAATGTGATAGAATTACGCTGAATTCTTAAATTAACCATAATATAAAATGATCTAATCGGGTCTCTGTTTGCCCTACCCTAGAAGTTTAATAGTGCATTTTACTCGCCATTTCATGCGCTTTGAGATGCCGCTTAGCCCAATACGCTATCTGAAATAGGAGCGACGTAAGTTAAACAAATGTGATATAATTTCGCAGAATTCTTAAGTTAACCGTAATATAAAATGATCTAATCGGTTCTCTGTTTGCCTTACCATAGAAGTTTAATAGTGCATTTTAGTCGCCATTTCATGCGCTTTGAGATGCCGCTTAGCCCAATATGCTATCTGAAATAGGAGCGACGTAAATTGAACAAATGTGATAGAATTTCGCTGAACTCTTATATTAAACAAAATATAAAATGATCTAATCGGGTCTCTGATTGCCCTATCATAGAAGTTTAATAGTGCATTTTACTCGCCATTCCATGCGCTTTAAGATGCCGCCTATCCCAGTACGCTATCTGAAATAGGAGCGACGTAAATTGAACAAATGTTATAGAATTACGCTGCATTCTTATATTAACCGTAATATATAGTGATCTAATCGGTTCTCTGTTTGTCCTACCCTACAAGTTTAATAGTGCATTTTATTCGCCATTTCATGCGCTTTGTGATGCCGCTTAGCCCAATACGCAATCTGAAATAGGAGTGGCGTAAGTTGAACAAATGTGATACAATTTCGCTGAATTCTTAAGTTAACCGTAATATAAAATGATCTAATCGGGTCTCTGTTCGCCCCACCCGAGAGGTTTAATAGTGAATTTCACTCGCCATTCCACGCGCTTAAGGATGCCGCCTAGCCCAGTAGGCTATCTGAAATAGGAGCGACGTAAATTTAACAAATGTGATAGAATTACGCTGCATTCTTATATTAACCGTAATATAAAATGATCTAATTAGATCTCTCTTTGTCTTACCCTAGAAGTTTAATAGTGCGTTTCTCTCGTCATATCATGCGATTTGAGATGCCGCTTAGTCCAATAAGCTATCTGAAATAGGAGCGACGTAAATTGGACAAATGGGATAGAATTTCGCTGAATTCTTATATTAACCATAATGTAAAATGATCTAATCGGCTCTCTGTTCGCCCTTCCCTAGATGTTTGATAGTGCATTTTACTCGCCATTTCATGCGCTTTGAGATGCCGCTTATCCCAATACGCTATCTGAAGTAGGAGCGACGTAAATTGAACAAATGTGATAGAATTTCGCTGAATTCTTATATTAACCGTAATATAAAATGATCTAATCGGGTCTCTGTTTCCGTTACCCTAGAAGTTTGATAGTGCAATTTTACTCGCCATTTCATGCGCTTTGAGATGCTGCTTAGCCCAATACGCTATCTGAAATAGGAGCGACATAAACTGAACAAATGTGATAGAATTACGCTGAATTCTTTTATTAACCGCAATATGAAATGATCTAATCGGGCCTCTGATTGCCCTATCATAGAAGTTTAATAGTGCATTTTACTCGACATTCCACGTGCTTTAAGATGCCGCCTAGCCCACTACGCTATCTGAAACAGGAGCGACGTAAATTGAACAAATGTGATAGAATTTTGCTGAATTCTTAAATTAACAATAATATAAAATGATCTAATAGGATCTCTGTTTGCCCTACCCTAGAAGTGTAATAGTGTATTTTGCTCGCCATTTAATGCGCATTGCGATGCCGCATAGCCTAATACGATATCTAAAATAGGAGCGTCGTAAATTGAACAAATGTGATAGAATTTCGCTGAATTCTTATATTAACCATAACGTAAAATGATCTAATCTGGTCACTGTTCGCCCTAACCTAGAAGTTTAATAGTGTATTTTACTCGCCATTTCATGCGCTTTGATATTCCGCATAGCCTAATACGATATCTGAAATAGGAGCGACGTAAATTGAACAAATCTGATAGAATTACGCTGAAGTCTTATATTAACCGTAATATAAAATGATCTAATCGGGTCTCTGTTTGCCTTAGCCTAGAAGTTTAATAGTGCATTTTACTCGATATTTTATGCGCTATGAGATGCCGCTTAGCCCAATACGCTACCTGAAATAGGAGCGACGTAAATTGAACAAATGTGATAGAATGTCGCTTTATTCTTATATTAACCATAATGTAAAATGATCAAATCGGGTCTCTGTTCGCCCTACCCTAGAAGTTTAATAGTGCATTTTACTCGCCATTTCATGCACTTTGAGATGCCGCTTAGCCTAATACGCTACCTGAAATAGGAGCGACGTAAATTGAAAAAGTGTGATAGAATTTCGCTGAATTCTTATATTAACCATAATGTAAAATGATCTAATCGGGTCTCTGTTCGCCCCACCCTGGAAGATTAATAGTGAATTTCACTCGCCATTCCACGCGCTTAAGGATGCCGCCTAGCCCAGTAGGCTATCTGAAATAGGAGCGACGTAAATTTAACAAATGTGATAGAATTACGCTGAATTCTTATATTAACCGTAATATAAAATGATCTAATTAGATCTCTCTTTGTCTTACCCTAGAAGTTTAATAGTGCATTTCTCTCGTCATATCATGCGCTTTGAGATGCCGCTTAGTCCAATAAGCTATCTGAAATAGGAGCGACGTAAATTGATCAAATGTGATAGAATTTCGATGAATTCTTAAATTAAGAATAATATAAAATTATCTAATCGGGTCTCTGTTTGCCCTACCCTAGAAGTTTAATAATGCATTTTACTCGCCATTTCATGCGCTTTGAGATGCCGCTTAGCCCAATACGCCAGCTGAAATAGGTGCGACGTAAATTGAACAAATGTGATAGAATTTCGCTGAATTCTTATATTAAACAAATTATAAAATGATCTAATCGGGCCTCTGATTGCCCTACCATAGAAGTTTAATAGTGCATTTTACACGCCATTCCACGCGCTTTAAGATGCCGCCTAGCCCAGTACGCTATCTGAAATAGGAGCGACGTAAATTGAGCAAATGTTATAGAATTACGCTGCATTCTTATATTAACCGTAATATAAAGTGATCTAATCGGTTCTCTGTTTGCCTTACCCTAGAAGTTTAATAGTGCATTTTGTTCGCCATTTCATGCGCTTTGTGATGCCGCCTAGCCCAATACGCTATCTGAAATAGGAGTGACGTAAGTTGAACAAATGTGATATAATTTCGCTGAATTCTTAAGTTAACCGTAATATAAAATGATATAATCGGGTCTCTGTTCGCCCCACCCTAGAGGTTTAATAGTGAATTTCACTCGCCATTCCACGCGCTTAAGGATGCCGCCTAGCCCAGTAGGCTATCTGAAATAGGAGCGACGTAAATTGAACAAATCTGATAGAATTACGCTGAATTCTTATATTAACCGTAATATAAAATGATCTAATCGGGTCTCTGTTTGCCTTACCCTAGAAGTTTAATAGTGCATTTTACTCAATATTTCATGCGCTATGAGATGCCGCTTAGCCCAATACGCGACCTGAAATAGGAACGACGTAAATTGAACAAATGTGATAGAATGTCGCTTTATTCTTATATTAACCATAATGTAAAATGATCAAATCGGGTCTCTGTTCGCCCTACCCTAGAAGTTTAACAGTGCATTTTACTCGCCATTTCATGCGCTTTGAGATGCCGCTTAGCCTAATACGCTACCTGAAATAGGAGCGACGTAAATTGAAAAAGTGCGATAGATTTTCGCTGAATTCTTATATTAACCATAATGTAAAATGATCTAATCGGGTCTCTGTTCGCCCCACCCTGGAAATTTAATAGTGAATTTCACTCGCCATTCCACGCGCTTAAGCATGCCGCCTAGCCCAGTAGGCTATCTGAAATAGGAGCGACGTCAATTTAACAAATGTGATAGAATTACGCTGCATTCTTATATTAACCATAATGTAAAATGATCTAATCGGCTCTCTGTTCGCCCTACCCTACAGGTTTAATAGTGCATTTTACTCGCCATTTCATGCGCTTTGAGATGCCGCTTATCCCAATACGCTATCTGAAGTAGGAGCGACGTAAATTGAACAAATGTGATAGAATTTCGCTGAATTCTTATATTAACTATAATCTGAATGATCTAATCGGGTCGCTGTTCGCCCTACCCTAGAAGTTTAATAGTATATTTCACCCGTCATTTCATGCGCTTTGAGATGCCGCGTAGTCCAATAAGCTATCTGAAACAGGAGCGACGTAAATTGAACAAGTGTGATACAATTTTGCTGAATTCTTAAATTAACTATAATATAAAATGATCTAGTCGGGTCTCTGTTTGCCCTACCCTACAAGTTTAATAGTGCATTTTATTCACCATTTCATGCGCATTGAGATGCCGCTTAGCGCAATACGCTATCTGAAATAGGAGCGACGTAAATTGAACAAATGTGATAGAATTTCGATGAATTCTTAAATTAAGAATAATATAAAATGATATAATCGGGTCTCTGTTTGCCCTACCCTAGTAGTTTAATAGTGCATTTTACTCGCCATTTCATGCGCTTTGAGACGCCGCTTATCCCAATACGCTATCTGAAATAGGACCGACGTAAATTGAACAAATGTGATAGAATTTCGCTGAATTCTTATATTAAATAAAATATAAAATGATCTAATCGGGTCTCTGATTGCCCTATCATAGAAGTTTAATAGCGCATTTTACTCGCCATTCCATGCGCTTTAAGATGCCGCCTATCCCAGTACGTTATCTGAAATAGGTGCGACGTAAATTGAACACATGTGATAGAATTTCGCTGAATTCTTATATGAACCATAATATAAAATGATCTAATCGGGTCTCTGATTGCCCTATCATAGAAGTTTAATAGTGCATTTTACTCGCCATTCCACGCGCTTTAAGATGCCGCCTGGCCCAGTACGCCACCTGAAATAGGAGCGACGTAAATTGAACAAATGTGATAGAATTTCGCTGAATTCTTATATTAACCATAATGGAAAATGATCTAATCGGCTCTCTGTTCGCCCTTCCCTAGATGTTTAATAGTGCATTTTACTCGCCATTTCATGCGCTTTGAGATGCCGCTTATCCCAATAAGCTATCTGAAGTAGGAGCGACGGAAATTGAACAAATGTGATAGAATTTCGCTGAATTCTTATATTAACCGTAATATAAAGTGACCTAATCGGTTCTCTGTTTGCCTTACCCAAGAAGTTTAATAGTGCATTTTAGTCGCTATTTCATGCGCTTTGACATGCCGCTTAGCCCTATACGCTGTCTGAAATAGGAGCGACGTAAATTGAACAAATGTGATAGAATTTCGCTGAATTCTTATATTAAACAAAGTATAAGATGATCTAATCGGGTCTCTGATTGCCCTATCATAGAAGTTTAATATTGCATTTTACTCGCCATTCCACGCGCTTTAAGATGCCGCCTAGCACAGTACGCTATCTGCAATAGGAGCGACGTAAATTGAACAAATGTGATAGAATTACGCTGAATTCTTATATTAACCGTAATATAAAATGATCTAATCGGGTCTCTGTTTGCCTTACCATAGAAGTTTGATAGTGCAATTTTACTCGCCATTTCTTGCGCTTTGAGATTCTGCTTAGCCCAATACGCTATCTGAAAAAGGAGCGACATAAATTGAACAAATGTGATAGAATTACGCCGAATTCTTTTATTAACCGCAATATGAAATGATCTAATCGGGTCTCTGATTGCCCTATCATAGAAGTTTAATGGTGCATTTTACTCGACATTCCACGTGCTTTAAGATGCCGCCTAGCCCAGTACGCTATCTGAAATAGGAGCGACGTAAGTTGAACAAATGTGATAGAATTTCGCTGAATTCTTATATAAACCGTAATATAAAATGATCTAATCGGGTCTCTGTTTGCCTTACCCTAGAAGTTTAATAGTGCATTTTACTCGATATTTCATGCGCTATGAGATACCGCTTAGCCCAATACGCTACCTGAAATAGGAGCGACGTAAATTGAACGAATGTGATAGAATGTCGCTTTATTCTTATATTAACCATAATGTAAAATGATCAAATCGGGTCTCTGTTCGCCCTACCCTAGAAGTTTAATAGTGCATTTTACTCGCCAATTCATGCGCTTTGAGATGCCGCTTAGCCTAATACGCTACCTGAAATAGGAGCGAC
Source organism: Macropis europaea (assembly GCA_916610135.2). Lineage (NCBI taxonomy): Eukaryota > Metazoa > Arthropoda > Insecta > Hymenoptera > Melittidae > Macropis > Macropis europaea. Next base: position 118,222 of record CAKAJE020000876.1, read on the forward strand.
GTAAATTGAACAAATGTGATAGAATTTCGCTGAATTCTTATATTAACCATAATGTAAAATGATCTAATCGGGTCTCTGGTCGCCCCACCCTAGAAGTTTAATAGTGAATTTCACTCGCCATTCCACGCGCTTAAGGATGCCGCCAAGCCCAGTAGGCTATCTGAAATAGGAGCGACGTAAATTTAACAAATGTGATAGAATTACGCTAAATTCTTATATTAACCGTAATATAAAATGATCTAATTAGATCTCTCTTTGTCTTACCCTAGATGTTTAATAGTGCATTTCTCTCGTCATATCATGCGCTTTGAGATGCCGCTTAGTCCAATAAGCTATCTGAAATAGGAGCGACGTAAATTGAACAAATGTGATACAATTTTGCTGAATTCTTAAGTTAACCGTAATATAAAACGATCTAATCGGGTCTCTGTTTGCCTTACCCTAGAAGTTTAATGGTGCATGTTACTCGCCATTTCATGCGCTCTGAGATGCCGCTTAGCCCAATACGCTATCTGAAATAGGAGCGACGTAAATTGAACAAATGTGATAGAATTTCGATGAATTCTTAAATTAACAATAATATAAAATGATCTAATCGGGTCTCTGTTCGCCCTACCCTAGAAGTTTAATAGTGCATTTTACTGGCCATTTCATGCGCTTTGAGATGCCGCTTAGCCGAATACGCTACCTGAAATAGGAGCGACGTAAATTAAACAAATGTGATAGAAATTCGCTAAGTTCTCATATTAACCATAATGTAAAATGATATAATCGGGTCTCTGGACGCCCTACCCTAGAAGTTTAACAGTACATTTCACTCGTCATTTCATGCGCTTTGAGATGCCGCTTAGCTCAATACGCTATCTGAAATAGGAGCGACGTAAATTGAACAAATGTGATAGAATTTCGTTGAATTCTTATATTTACCAAAATATAAAATGATCTAATCGGATCTCTGATTGCCCCACCCTAGAAGTTTAATAGTGCATTTTACTCGCCATTTCATGCGCTTTGAGATGCCGCTTAGCCGAATACGCTACCTGAAATAGGAGCGACGTAAATTAAACAAATGTGATAGAAATTCGCTAAATTCTCATATTAACCGTAATATAAAATGATATAATCGGGTCTCTGTTCGCCCTACCCTAGATGTTTAATAGTGTATTTCACTCGCGATTTCATGCGCTTTGTGATGCCGCTTAGCCCAATACGCTATCTGAAGTAGGAGCGACGGAAATTGAACAAATGTGATAGAATTTCGCTGAATTCTTATATTAACCGTAATATAAAGTGACCTAATCGGTTCTCTGTTTGCCTTACCCAAGAAGTTTAATAGTGCATTTTAGTCGCTATTTCATGCGCTTTGACATGCCGCTTAGCCCTATACGCTGTCTGAAATAGGAGCGACGTAAATTGAACAAATGTGATAGAATTTCGCTGAATTCTTATATTAAACAAAGTATAAGATGATCTAATCGGGTCTCTGATTGCCCTATCATAGAAGTTTAATATTGCATTTTACTCGCCATTCCACGCGCTTTAAGATGCCGCCTAGCACAGTACGCTATCTGCAATAGGAGCGACGTAAATTGAACAAATGTGATAGAATTACGCTGAATTCTTATATTAACCGTAATATAAAATGATCTAATCGGGTCTCTGTTTGCCTTACCATAGAAGTTTGATAGTGCAATTTTACTCGCCATTTCTTGCGCTTTGAGATTCTGCTTAGCCCAATACGCTATCTGAAAAAGGAGCGACATAAATTGAACAAATGTGATAGAATTACGCCGAATTCTTTTATTAACCGCAATATGAAATGATCTAATCGGGTCTCTGATTGCCCTATCATAGAAGTTTAATGGTGCATTTTACTCGACATTCCACGTGCTTTATGATGCCGCCTAGCCCAGTACGCTATCTGAAATAGGAGCGACGTAAGTTGAACAAATGTGATAGAATTTCTCTGAATTCTTATATAAACCGTAATATAAAATGATCTAATCGGGTCTCTGTTTGCCTTACCCTAGAAGTTTAATAGTGCATTTTACTCGATATTTCATGCGCTATGAGATGCCGCTTAGCCCAATACGCTACCTGAAATAGGAGCGACGTAAATTGAACAAATGTGATAGAATGTCGCTTTATTCTTATATTAACCATAATGTAAAATGATCAAATCGGGTCTCTGTTCGCCCTACCCTAGAAGTTTAATAGTGCATTTTACTCGCCATTTCATGCGCTTTGAGATGCCGCTTAGCCTAATACGCTACCTGAAATAGGAGCGACGTAAATTGAACAAATGTGATAGAATTTCGCTGAATTCTTATATTAACCATAATGTAAAATGATCTAATCGGGTCTCTGGTCGCCCCACCCTAGAAGTTTAATAGTGAATTTCACTCGCCATTCCTCGCGCTTAAGGATGCCGCCAAGCCCAGTAGGCTATCTGAAATAGGAGCGACGTAAATTTAACAAATGTGATAGAATTACGCTAAATTCTTATATTAACCGTAATATAAAATGATCTAATTAGATCTCTCTTTGTCTTACCCTAGATGTTTAATAGTGCATTTCTCTCGTCATATCATGCGCTTTGAGATGCCGCTTAGTCCAATAAGCTATCTGAAATAGGAGCGACGTAAATTGAACAAATGTGATACAATTTTGCTGAATTCTTAAGTTAACCGTAATATAAAACGATCTAATCGGGTCTCTGTTTGCCTTACCCTAGAAGTTTAATGGTGCATTTTACTCGCCATTTCATGCGCTTTGAGATGCCGCTTAGCCCAATACGCTATCTGAAATAGGAGCGACGTAAATTGAACAAATGTGATAGAATTTCGATGAATTCTTAAATTAACAATAATATAAAATGATCTAATCGGGTCTCTGTTCGCCCTACCCTAGAAGTTTAATAGTGCATTTTACTGGCCATTTCATGCGCTTTGAGATGCCGCTTAGCCGAATACGCTACCTGAAATAGGAGCGACGTAAATTAAACAAATGTGATAGAAATTCGCTAAATTCTCATATTAACCATAATGTAAAATGATATAATCGGGTCTCTGGACGCCCTACCCTAGAAGTTTAACAGTACATTTCACTCGTCATTTCATGCGCTTTGAGATGCCGCTTAGCTCAATACGCTATCTGAAATAGGAGCGACGTAAATTGAACAAATGTGATACAATTTTGCTGAATTCTTAAGTTAACCGTAATATAAAACGATCTAATCGGGTCTCTGTTTGCCTTACCCTAGAAGTTTAATGGTGCATTTCACTCGTCATTTCATGCGCTTTGAGATGCCGCTTAGCCCAACACGCTATCTGAAATAGGAGCGACGTAAATTGAACAAATGTGATAGAATTTCGCTGAATTCTTATATTAACCAAAATATGAAATGATCTAATCGGGTCTGTGTTCGCCCTATCGCTGAAGTTTAATTGTGCATTTTACTCGCCATTTCATGAGCTTTGAGATGCCGCTTAGCCCAATACGCTATCTGAAATAGGAGCGACGTAAATTGAACAAATGTGATAGAATTTCGCTGAATTCTTATAATAACCATAATGTAAAATGATCTTATCGGGTCTCTGTTCGCCCCACCCTTGGAGTTTAATAGTGCATTTTACTCGCCATACCACGCACTTTAAGATGCCGCCTAACACAATACGCTACCTGAAATACGAGCGACGTAGATTGAACAAGTGTGATAGAATTACGCTGCATCCATATATTAATCATAATATAAGATGACCTAATCGGGTGTCTGATTGCCCTATCGTAGAAGTTTGATAGTGCATTATATTCGACATTTCAGGCGCTTTAAGATGCCTCCTAGCTGAGTACGCTATCTGAAATAGGGGCGACGTAAATTGAACAAATGTGATAAAATTACGCTGAATTCTTATATTAACAATAATATAAAATGATCTAATCGGGTCTCTTGTTGCCCTACCCTAGAAGTTTAATAGTGCATTTTACTCGCCGTTTCAAGCTCTTTGAGATGCCGCCTAGCCCAATACGCTATCTGAAATAGGAGCGATCTAAGTTGAACAAATGTGATAGAATTTCGCTGAATTATTTTATTGACCATAACGTAAAATGATCTAATCGGGTCTCTGTTCGCCCTAGCCTTGAGGTTTAACAGTGCATTTTATTCGCCATTTCATGCGCTTTGGGATGCCGCTTAGCCCAATGCCCTATCTGAAATAGGAGCGACGTAAATTGAACAAATGTGATAGAATTTCCCTGAAATCTTATATTAAACAAAATATAAAATGATCTAATCGGGTCTCTGATTGCCCTACCCTAGAAGTTTAATAGTGCATTTTACTCGCCATTTCACGCGATTTGTGATGCCGCTTACCCCAATAAGCTATCTGAAATAGGAGCGACGTAAATTGAAGAAATGTGATAGAATTTTGCTGAATTCTTATATTAACCAAAATATAAAATGATCTAATCGGGTCTCTGATTGCCCTACCCTAGGAGCTTAATAGTGCATTTTACTCGCAATTTCATGCGCTTAGAGATGCCGCTAGGCCCAATACGCTATCTGAAATAGGAGCGACGTAAATTGAACAAATGTGATAGAATTTCGCTGAATTCTTATATAAACCAAAATATAAAATGATCTAATCGGGTCTCTGATTGCCCCACCGTAGAAGTTTGATAGTGCATTTTACTCGCCATTTCATGCGATTTGCGATGCCGCTTAGCCCAATACGCTATCTGAAGTAGGAGCGACGTAAATTGAACAAATGTGATAGAATTTCGCTGAATTCTTATACGAACCATAATATAAAATGATCTAATCGGGTCTCTGATTGCCCTATCATAGATGTTTAATAGTGCATTTCACTCGCCATTCCACGCGCTTTAAGATGCCGCCTAGCCCAGTACGCTATCTGAAATAGGAGCGACGCAAATTTAACAAATGTGATAGAATTTCGCTGAATTCTTATATGAACCATAATATAAAATGATCTAATCGGGTCTCTGATTGCCCTATCATAGAAGTTTAATAGTGCATTTTACTCGCCATTCCACACGCTTTAGGGTGCCGCCTAGCCCAGTAGGCTATCTGAAATAGGAGCGACGTAAATTGAACAAATGTGATAGAATTACGCTGAATTCATATATTAACCGTAATATAAAATGATCTAATCGGGTCTCTCTTTGCCTTACCCTAGAAGTTTAATAGTGCATTTCACTCGTCATTTCATGCGCTTTGAGATGCCGCGTAGTCCAATAAGGTATCTGAAATAGGAGCGACATAAATTGAACAAATGTGATACAATTTTGCTGAATTCTTATATTAACCAAAATATAAAATGATCTAATCGGGCCTCTGTTCGCCCTACCCTAGAAGTTTAATAGTGCATTTTACTGGCCATTTCATGCGCTTTGAGATGCCGCTTAGCTCAATACGCTATCTGAAATAGGAGCGACGTAAATTGAACAAATGTGATAGAATTTCGCTGAATTCTTATATTAACCAAAATATAAAATGATCTAATCGGATCTCTGATTGCCGCACCCTAGAAGTTTAATAGTGCATTTTACTCGCCATTTCATGCGCTTTGAGATTCCGCTTAGCCCAATACGCTACCTGAAATAGGAGCGACGTAAATTAAACAAATGTGATAGAAATTCGCTAAATTCTTATATTAACCAAAATGTAAAATGATCTAATCGGGTCTCTGTTCGCCCTACCCGAGAAGTTTAATAGTGCATTTTACTGGCCATTTCATGCGCTTTGAGATGCCGCTTAGCCTAATACGCTACCTGAAATAGGAGCGACATAAATTGAACAAGTGTGATAGAATTTCGCTGAATTCTTATATTAACCATAATGTAAAATGATCTAATCGGGTCTCTGTTCGCCCCACCCTAGAAGTTTAATAGTGAATTTCACTCGCCATTCCACGCGCTTAAGGATGCCGCCTAGCCCAGTAGGCTTTCTGAAATAGGAGCGATGTAAATTTAACAAATGTGATAGAATTACGCTGAATTCTTATATTAACTGTAATATAAAATGATCTAATTAGATCTCTCTTTGTCTTACCCTAGAAGTTTAATAGTGCATTTCTCTCGTCATATCATGCGCTTTGAGATGCCGCTTAGTGCAATACGCTATCTGAAATATGAGCGACGTAAATTGAACAAATGTGATAGAATTTCGCTGAATTCTTATATTAACCAAAATATGAAATGATCTAATCGGGTCTCTGTTCGCCCTATCCTTGCAGTTTAGTAGGGCATTTCACTCGTCATTCCACGCGCTTTAGGATGCCGCTTAGCCCAATGCGCTATCTGAAGTAGGAGCGACGTAAATTGAACAAATGTGATAGAATTTCGCTGAATTCTTATATGAACCATAATATAAAATGATCTAATCGGGTCTCTGATTGCCCTATCATAGAAGTTTAATAGTGCATTTTACTCGCCATTCCACGCGCTTTAAGATGCCGCCTAGCCCAACACGCTATCTGAAATAGGAGCGACGTAAATTGAACAAATGTGATAGAATTTCGCTGAATTCATAAATTAACCATACTATAAAATGATCTAATCGGGCCTCTGTTCGCCCTACCCTAGAAGTTTAATAGTACATTTCACCCGTCATTTCATGCGCTTTGAGATGCCGCTTAGCCCAATACGCTATCTGAAATAGGAGCGACGTAAATTGAACAAATGTGATAGAATTTCGCTGAATTCTTATATTAACCAAAATATGAAATGATCTAATCGGGTCTCTGTTCGCCCTATCCTTGCAGATTAATAGTGCATTTCACTCGTCATTCCACGCGCTTTAGTATGCCGCTTAGTCCAATACGCTATCTGAAGTAGGAGCGACGTAAATTGAACAAATGTGATAGAATTTCGCTGAATTCTTATATGAACCATAATATAAAATGATTTAATCGGGTCTCTGATTGCCCTATCATAGAAGTTTAATAGTGCATTTCACTCGCCATTCCACGCGCTTTAAGATGCCGCCTAGCCCAGTACGCTATCTGAAATAGGAGCGACGCAAATGTAACAAATGTGATAGAATTTCGCTGAATTCTTATATTAAGCAAAATATAAAATGGTCTAATCGGTTCTCTGATTGCCCTATCATAGTAGTTTAATAGAGCATTTTACTCGACATTCCATATGCTTTAAGATGCCGCCTAGCCCAGTACGCTATCTGAAATAGGAGCGACGTAAATTGAACAAATGTGATACAATTTCGCTGAATTCTTAAATTAACCATAATATAAAATGATCTAACCGCGTCTCTGTTTGCCCTACCCTTCAAGTTTAATAGTGCATTTTATTCGCCATTTCATGCGCTTTGAGATGCCGCTTAGCCCAATACGCTATCTGAAATAGGAGCGACGCAAATTGTATAAATGTGATAGAATATCGCTTAATTCTTATATTAACCAAAATATAAAATTATCTAATCGGGTGTCTGATTGCCCTATCATAGAAGTTTGAGAGTGCATTTTACTCGCCATTTCACGCGCTTTATGATGCCGCCTAGCCCAGTACGCTATCTGAAATAGGAGCGACTTAAATTGAACAAATGTTATAGAATTACGCTGCATTCTTATATTAACCGTAATATAAAGTCATCTAATAGGTTCTCTGTTTGCCTTACCCTAGAAGTTTAATAGTGCATTTTAGTCGCCATTTCATGCGCTTTGAGATGCCGCTTAGCCCAATACGCTATCTGAAATAGGAGCGACGTAAATTGAACAAATGTGATTGAATTTCGCTGAATTCTTATATTAAACAAAATATAAAATTATCTAATCGGGTCTCTGATTGCCCTATCATATAAATTTAATAGTGCATTTTACTCGCCATTTCACGCGCTTTAAGATGCCGCCTAGCCCAGTACGCTATCTGAAATAGGAGCGACGTAAATTGAACAAATGTTATAGAATTACGCTGCATTCTTATATTAACCGTAATATAAAGTCATCTAATAGGTCCTCTGTTTGCCTTACCCTAGAAGTTTAATACTGCATTTTAGTCGCCATTTCATGCGCTTTGAGATGCCGCTTAGCCCAATACGCTATCTGAAATAGGAGCGACGTAAATTGAACAAATGTGATAGAATTTCGCTGAATTCTTATATTAAACAAAATATAAAATTATCTAATCGGGTCTCTGATTGCCCTATCATAGAAGTTTAATAGTGCATTTTACTCGCCATTCCACGCGCTTTAAGATGCCGCCTAGCCCAGTACGCTATCTGAAATAGGAGCGACGTGAATTGAACAAATGTGATAGAATTACGCTGAATTCTTATATTAACCGTAATGTAAAATGATCTAATCGGGTCTCTGTTTGCCTTACCCTAGAAGTTTATTAGTGCATTTTACTCGCCATTTCATGCGCTTTGAGATGCTGCTTAGCCCAATACGCTATCTGAAGTAGGAGCGACGTAAATTGAACAAATGTGATAGAATTTCGCTGAATTCTTATATTAAACAAAATATAAAATGATCTAATCGGGTCTATGATTGCCCTATCATAGAAGTTTAATAGTGAATTTTGCTCGCCATTCCACGCGCTTTAAGATGCCGCCTAGCCCAGTACGCTATCTGAAATAGGAGCGACGTAAATGGAACAAATGTGATAGAATTTCGCTGAATTCTTATATTAACCATAATGTAAAATGATATAATCGGGTCTCTGTTCGCCCTACCCTAGAAGTTTAATAGTGCATTTCACTCGTCATTTCATGCGCTTTGAGATGCCGCTTAGCCCAATACGCTATCTGAAATAGGAGCGACGTAAATTGAACAAATGTGATAGAATTTCGCTGAATTCTTATATTAACCAAAATATGAAATGATCTAATCGGGTCCGTGTTCGCCCTATCGTTGAAGTTTAATTGTGCATTTTACTCGCCATTTCATGAGCTTTGAGATGCCGCTTAGCCCAATATGCTATCTGAAATAGGAGCGACGTAAATTGAACAAATGTGATAGAATTTCGCTGAATTCTTATATTAACCACAATATAAAATGATCTAATCGGGTCTCTGTTCGCCCTTCCCTAGAAGATTAATAGTTCATTTCACTCGTCATTCCACGTGTTTTGGGATGCCGCCTAGCCCAGTAGGCTACCTGTAATAGGAGCGACGTAAATTGAACAAATGTGATAGAATTTCGCTGAATTCTTATAATAACCATAATGTAAAATGATCTTATCGGGTCTCTGTTCGCCCCACCCTAGGAGTTTAATAGTGCATTTCACTCGTCATTTCATGCGGTCTGAGATGCCGCTTAGCCCAATACGCTATCTGAAATAGGAGCGGCGTAAATTAAACAAATGTGATAGAAATTCGCTAAATTCTTATATTAACCAAAATGTAAAATGATCCAATCGGGTCTCTGTTCGCCCTACCCGAGAAGTTTAATAGTGCATTTTACTGGCCATTTCATGCGCTTTGAGATGCCGCTTAGCCTAATACGCTACCTGAAATAGGAGCGACATAAATTGAACAAGTGTGATAGAATTTCGCTGAATTCTTATATTAACCATAATGTAAAATGATCTAATCGGGTCTCTGTTCGCCCCACCCTAGAAGTTTAATAGTGAATTTCACTCGCCATTCCACGCGCTTAAGGATGCCGCCTAGCCCAGTAGGCTTTCTGAAATAGGAGCGATGTAAATTTAACAAATGTGATAGAATTACGCTGAATTCTTATATTAACTGTAATATAAAATGATCTAATTAGATCTCTCTTTGTCTTACCCTAGAAGTTTAATAGTGCATTTCTCTCGTCATATCATGCGCTTTGAGATGCCGCTTAGTCCAATAAGCTATCTGAAATAGGAGCGACGTAAATTGAACAAATGTGATAGAATTTCGCTGAATTATTATATTAACCAAAATATAAAATGATCTAATCGGATCTCTGATTGCCGCACCCTAGAAGTTTAATAGTGCATTTTACTCGCCATTTCATGCGCTTTGAGATTCCGCTTAGCCCAATACGCTACCTGAAATAGGAGCGACGTAAATTAAACAAATGTGATAGAAATTCGCTAAATTCTTATATTAACCAAAATGTAAAATGATCCAATCGGGTCTCTGTTCGCCCTATCCTTGCAGTTTAATAGTGCATTTCACTCGTCATTCCACGCGCTTTAGGATGCCGCTTAGCCCAATGCGCTATCTGAAGTAGGAGCGACGTAAATTGAACAAATGTGATAGAATTTCGCTGAATTCTTATATGAACCATAATATAAAATGATCTAATCGGGCCTCTGATTGCCCTATCATAGAAGTTTAATAGTGCATTTTACTCGCCATTCCACGCGCTTTAAGATGCCGCCTAGCCCAACACGCTATCTGAAATAGGAGCGACGTAAATTGAACAAATGTGATAGAATTTCGCTGAATTCATAAATTAACCATACTATAAAATGATCTAATCGGGCCTCTGTTCGCCCTACCCTAGAAGTTTAATTGTACATTTCACCCGTCATTTCATGCGCTTTGAGATGCCGCTTAGCCCAATACGCTATCTGAAATAGGAGCGACGTAAATTGAACAAATGTGATAGAATTTCGCTGAATTCTTATATTAACCAAAATATGAAATGATCTAATCGGGTCTCTGTTCGCCCTATCCTTGCAGTTTAATAGTGCATTTCACTCGTCATTCCACGCGCTTTAGGATGCCGCTTAGCCCAATGCGCTATCTGAAGTAGGAGCGACGTAAATTGAACAAATGTGATAGAATTTCGCTGAATTCTTATATGAACCATAATATAAAATGATCTAATCGGGCCTCTGATTGCCCTATCATAGAAGTTTAATAGTGCATTTTACTCGCCATTCCACGCGCTTTAAGATGCCGCCTAGCCCAACACGCTATCTGAAATAGGAGCGACGTAAATTGAACAAATGTGATAGAATTTCGCTGAATTCTTATATTAAGCAAAATATAAAATGGTCTAATCGGTTCTCTGATTGCCCTATCATAGTAGTTTAATAGAGCATTTTACTCGACATTCCATATGCTTTAAGATGCCGCCTAGCCCAGTACGCTATCTGAAATAGGAGCGACGTAAATTGAACAAATGTGATACAATTTTGCTGAATTCTTAAATTAACTATAATATAAAATGATCTAATCGGGTCTCTGTTTGCCCTACCCTACAAGTTTAATAGTGCATTTTATTCGAAATTTCATGCGCTTTCAGATGCCGCTTAGCGCAATACGCCAGCTGAAATAGGAGCGACGTAAATTGAACAAATGTGATACAATTTCGCTGAATTCTTAAATTAACCATAATATAAAATGATCTAACCGCGTCTCTGTTTGCCCTACCCTTCAAGTTTAATAGTGCATTTTATTCGCCATTTCATGCGCTTTGAGATGCCGCTTAGCCCAATACGCTATCTGAAATAGGAGCGACGCAAATTGTATAAATGTGATAGAATATCGCTTAATTCTTATATTAACCAAAATATAAAATTATCTAATCGGGTGTCTGATTGCCCTATCATAGAAGTTTGAGAGTGCATTTTACTCGCCATTTCACGCGCTTTATGATGCCGCCTAGCCCAGTACGCTATCTGAAATAGGAGCGACTTAAATTGAACAAATGTTATAGAATTACGCTGCATTCTTATATTAACCGTAATATAAAGTCATCTAATAGGTTCTCTGTTTGCCTTACCCTAGAAGTTTAATAGTGCATTTTACTCGCCATTTCATGCGCTTTGAGATGCCGCTTAGCCCAATACGCTATCTGAAATAGGAGCGACGTAAATTGAACAAATGTGATTGAATTTCGCTGAATTCTTATATTAAACAAAATATAAAATTATCTAATCGGGTCTCTGATTGCCCTATCATATAAATTTAATAGTGCATTTTACTCGCCATTCCACGCGCTTTAAGATGCCGCCTAGCCCAGTACGCTATCTGAAATAGGAGCGACGTGAATTGAACAAATGTGATAGAATTACGCTGAATTCTTATATTAACCGTAATGTAAAATGATCTAATCGGGTCTCTGTTTGCCTTACCCTAGAAGTTTATTAGTGCATTTTACTCGCCATTTCATGCGCTTTGAGATGCTGCTTAGCCCAATACGCTATCTGAAGTAGGAGCGACGTAAATTGAACAAATGTGATAGAATTTCGCTGAATTCTTATATTAAACAAAATATAAAATGATCTAATCGGGTCTATGATTGCCCTATCATAGAAGTTTAATAGTGAATTTTGCTCGCCATTCCACGCGCTTTAAGATGCCGCCTAGCCCAGTACGCTATCTGAAATAGGAGCGACGTAAATGGAACAAATGTGATAGAATTTCGCTGAATTCTCATGTTAACCATAATGTAAAATGATATAATCGGGTCTCTGTTCGCCCTACCCTAGAAGTTTAATAGTGCATTTCACTCGTCATTTCATGCGCTTTGAGATGCCGCTTAGCCCAATACGCTATCTGAAATAGGAGCGACGTAAATTGAACAAATGTGATAGAATTTCGCTGAATTCTTATATTAACCAAAATATGAAATGATCTAATCGGGTCCGTGTTCGCCCTATCGTTGAAGTTTAATTGTGCATTTTACTCGCCATTTCATGAGCTTTGAGATGCCGCTTAGCCCAATATGCTATCTGAAATAGGAGCGACGTAAATTGAACAAATGTGATAGAATTTCGCTGAATTCTTATATTAACCACAATATAAAATGATCTAATCGGGTCTCTGTTCGCCCTTCCCTAGAAGATTAATAGTTCATTTCACTCGTCATTCCACGTGTTTTGGGATGCCGCCTAGCCCAGTAGGCTACCTGTAATAGGAGCGACGTAAATTGAACAAATGTGATAGAATTTCGCTGAATTCTTATAATAACCATAATGTAAAATGATCTTATCGGGTCTCTGTTCGCCCCACCCTAGGAGTTTAATAGTGCATTTCACTCGTCATTTCATGCGGTCTGAGATGCCGCTTAGCCCAATACGCTATCTGAAATAGGAGCGGCGTAAATTGAACAAATGTGATAGAATTACGCTGCATTCGTATATTAACCGTAATATAAAATGATCTAATCGGGTCTCTGTTTGCCTTACCGTAGAAGTTTAATAGTGCATTTCACACGTCATTCCACGCGGTTTAGGATGCCACCTAGCCCAGTAGGCTAGTTGAAACAGGAGCGACGTAAATTGAACAAATGTGATAGAATTTCGCTGAATTCTTATATTAACCATAATGTAAAATGATCTAATCGGGTCTCTGTTCGCCCCACCCTAGAAGTTTAGTAGTGAATTTCACTCGCCATTCCACGCGCTCTGAGATGCCGCCTAGCCCAGTACGATATCTGAAATAGGAGCGACGTAAATTGAACAAATGTGATAGAATTACGCTGAATACTTATATTAACCGTAATATAAAATGATCTAATCGGGTCTCTGTTTGCCATACCCTAGAAGTTCGATAGTGCATTTAAATTGCCATTTCATGCGCTTTGAGATGCCGCTTAGCCCAATACGGTATCTGAAATAGGAGCGACGCAAATTGAATAAATGTGATAGAATTTTGCTGAATTCTTAAATTAACCTTAATATAAAATGATCTAATCGGGTCTCTGATTGCCCTACCCTAGGAGCTTAATAGTGCATTTTACTCGTAATTTCATGCGCTTTGAGATGCCGCTAGGCCCAATACGCTATCTGAAATAGGAGCGACGTAAATTGAACAAACGTGATAGAATTACGCAGAATTCATATATTAACCATAATATAGAATGATCTAGTCGGGTCTCTGGTTGCCCTATCATAGAAGGTTAGTATTTCATTTGACTCGCCATTTCACGCGCTTTAAGATGCCGCCTAACCCAATACGCTATCTGAAATAGGAGCGACGTAAATTGAACGAGTGTGATAGAGTTACGCTGAATTCTTATATTGACCATAATATAAAATGATCTAATCGGGTCTCTGATTGCACTATCATAGAAGTTTAATTGTGCATTTCACTCGTCATTTCGCGCGCTTTAAATTGCCGCCTATCCCAATACGCTATCTGAAATAGGAGCGACGTAAATTGAACGAGTGTGATAGAATTTCGCTGAATTCTTTTATTAATCATAATGTAAAATGATCTGATCGGGTCTCTGTTCGCCCTAACCTAGAAGTTTAATAGTGCATTTTACTCGCCATTTCATGCGCTTTGAGATGCCGCTTAGCCCAGTGCGCTATCTGAAATAGGAGCGACGTAAGTTGAACAAATGTGATAGAATTACGCTGCATTCTTATATTAACCGTAATATAAAATGATCTAATCGGGTCTCTGTTTGCCTTACCCTAGAAGTTTAATAGTGCATTTTACTCGCCATTTCATGCGCTTTGAGATGCCGCTTAGCCCAATACGGTATCTGAAATAGGGGCGACGTAAATTGAACAAATGTGATAAAATTACGCAGAATTCTTATATTAACAATAATATAATACGATCTATTCGGGTCTCTGATTGCCCTGACATAGAAGTTTAATAGAGCATTTTACTCATCATTCCATGCGCTTTAAGGTGCCGCCTCGCCCAATACGCTATCTGAAATAGGAGCGACATAAATTGAACAAACGTGATAGAATTTGGCTGAATTCTTATATTAACCATAATATAAAATGATATAATCGGGTCTCTGATTGCCCTATCAAGTTAGTGTAGTAGTGCATTTTACTCGTCACTTCATGCGCTTTAAGGTGCCGTCTAGCCCAATCCGCTATCTGATATTGGAGATACGTAAATTGAGTAAATGTGGTTCAATCACGCTGAATTCTTATATTAACCATAATATAAAAAGATGTAATCCGGTCTCCGATTGCCCTATCAAAGAAGATTAGTAGGGCATGTTACTCACCGTTTCATGCGCTTTAAGGTGCCGCTTGGCCCAATACGCTATCTGAAAGAGGAGCGACGTAAATTGAACAAATGTGATAGAATTTCGATGAATTCTTATATTAACCATAATATAAAATGATCTAATCGGGTCTCTGATTACCCTATCGTAGATGGTTAGTGGTGCATTTTACTCGACATTCCACGCGCTTTAAGAGGCCGCTTAGCACAATACGCTATCTGAAATAGGACCGCCGTAAATTGAACAAATGTGATAGAATTACACTAAGTCTCATATTAACCATAATATAAAATGATCTAATCAGGTCTCTGATTGCCCTATCATAGAAGGTTAATAGTGCATTTTACTCGTCATTCCACGCGCTTTAAGAAGCCGCCTAGCACAATACGCCATCTGAAATAGGAGCGACGTACATTGAACAAATGTGATAGAATTACGACGAACTCCAACAATAACCAATATAAGATGATCTAATCGGGTCTCTGATTGCCCTATCATAGAAGTTTAACAGTGCGTTTTGCTCGACATTGCTTGCGCTTTATGATGCCGCTTAGAGCAGTACGCTATCTGAAATAGGAGCGACGTAAATTGAACAAATGTGGTAGAATTACGCTGAATTCTCATATTAACCATAATATAAAATGATCTACTCGGGTCACTGATGGTCTTACCATAGAAGATTAATAGTGCATTTTGCTCGCCATTTCTTGCGCTTTAAGAGGCCGCTTAGCCCAATACACTATCTGAAATAGGAGCGACGTAAATTGAACAGATGTGATAGAATTCGCAGTATTCTTATATTAACCATAATATAAAATGATCTAAACGGGTCTCTGGTTGCCCTATCATAGAAGTTTAATAGTGCATTTTACTAGTCATTTCATGCGCTTTAAGAGGCCGCTTAGCCAAATACGCTATCTGAACTAGGAGCGACGTAAATTGAACAAATGTGATTGAATTACGCAGAATTCTTATATTCATCATAATATAAAATGATCTAAACGGGTCTCTGATTGACCGATCATAGAAGTTTTATAGTGCATTTTACCAGTCATTTCATGCGGTTTAAGGTGCAGCCTGGCCCAATACGCTATCTGAAATAGGAGCGATATAAATTGAACAAATGTGATAGAATTACGCAGAATTCTTATATTAACCATAATATAATACGACCAATTCGGGTCTCTGATTGCCCTATCATAGAAGTTTAATAGTGCATTTTACTCGTCATTTCATGCGCTGTAAGGTGCCGTCTAGCCCAATACGCTATCTGAAATAGGAGCGACATAAATTGAACAAATGTGATAGAATTACGCAGAATTCTTATATTAACCATAATATAATACGGTGTATTCGGGTCTCTGATTGCCCCATCATAGAAGTTTAATAGTGCATTTTAATCGTCATTTCATGCGCTTTAGGGTGCCGCCTAGCCCAATACGCTATCTGAAATAGGAGCGATATAAATTGAACAAATGTGATAAAAGTACGTTGAATTCTTACTTTAACCATAATATAAAATGACCTAATCGGCTCTCTGATTGCCCTATCCGAGAAGTTTAGTAGTGCATTTTACTCCACATTTCATGCGCTTTAAGATGCCGCCTAGTCCAATGCGCTACCTGAAATTGGAGCTACGTAAATTGAACAAACATGATAGAAGTACGCAGAATCCTTATATTAACCATAATATTGTTACGAACACCGCGAAGCCAACCGTGATCGACCCGAAGGGAGCGTTCGATCTGTCGTTAAGGGACGATCGACGTTATTGATGAAACAGATCAATGAGAGAGTCTGATTGACAGTCAAGGAGACAAGACGCGATATTATAGACTGTGCCATTCCTTGTTTATATCGTCATAATAAAGTTATAAGTGTGAACATGTCGTGCGATGATAATCCCCGGCGCAGCAATGTAATACGATCTGTTCGGGTCTCTGATTGCCCTATCATAGAAGCTTAATAGTGCATTTTACTCGTCATTCTACGCGCTTTAAGATGCCGCTTAGCCCAATGCGCTATCTGAAATATGGGCGACGTAAATTGAACAAGTGTGATAAAATTACGTTGAATTCTTATATTAACAGTAATATAAAATGATCTGTTCGGGTCTGTGATTGCCCTATCATAGAAGTTTAATAGTGCATTTTACTCATCATTTCATGCGCTTTAAGGTGCCGCTTAGCCCAATACACTATCTGAAATAGGAGCGACGTAAATTGAACAAATGTGACAGAATTACGCTGAATTCTTATATTGATCATAATATAATGTGACCTGATCGGGTCTCTGATTGCCCTATCCGAGAAGTTTAGTAGTGCATTTCGCTCGACATTTCATGCCCTTTAATATGTCGCATAGCCCAATACGCTATCTGAAATTGGAGCTACGTAAATTGAACTAACGTGATAGAATTACGCAGAATTCTTATATTAAAAATAATATAACATGATATATTCGGGTCTCTGATTGCCCTATCATAGAAGATTAATAGTGCATTTTACTCGTAATTCCATGCGCTTTAAGATGCCGCATATCCCAATACGCTATCTGAAATAGGAGCGACGTAAATGGAACAAATGTAATAGAATTACGCAGAATTCTTATATTAACCATAATATAGAATGATCTAATCGGGTCTCTGATTGCCCTATCATAGAAGTTTCGTAGTGCCTCTTACTCGTAATTCCATGCGCTTTAAGATGCCGCCTATCCCAATTCGCTATCTGAAGTTGGAGCTACGTAAATTGGACAAATGTGATAGAATTACCCTGAATTCTTATATTAACAATAATAC
The DNA here is from genome assembly GCA_916610135.2 of Macropis europaea. NCBI lineage: Eukaryota > Metazoa > Arthropoda > Insecta > Hymenoptera > Melittidae > Macropis > Macropis europaea. The sequence continues at coordinate 135,925 of CAKAJE020000876.1, forward strand.
AAAATGATATAATTGTGTCTCTGATGGCCGAATCCGAGAAGCTTAAGAGATCATTTTACTCGACATTTCATGCGCGTTAAGATGCCGCTGAGCCCAATACGATATATGAAATAGGATCGACGTAAATTGAACAAATGTGATAGAATTTCGCTGAATTCTTATATTAACCATAATATAAAATGATCTAATCGTGTCTCCGATTGCCCTATCATAGAAGGTTAATAGTGCATTTTACTCGTCGTTTCATGCGCTTTAAGGTGCCGCTTAACACAATACGCTGTCTGAAATAGGAGCGACGTAAATTGAGCAAATGTGATAGAATTTCGCTGAATTCTTATATTAACCATAATATAGAATGATCTAATAGGGTCTCTGATTGCCCTATCCTAGAAGTATAGTAGTGCATTTTACTCGACATTTCATGCGCTTTAAGGTGCCGCTTAGCCCAATACGCTATCTGAAATACGAGCGACGTAAATTGAACGAGTGTGATAGAGTTACGCTGAATTCTTATATTAACCATAATATAAAATGATCTAATCGGGTCTCTGATTGCCCTATCATAGAAGTTTAATTGTGCATTTCTCTCGTCATTTCGCGCGCTTTAAATTGCCGCCTATCCCAATACGCTATCTGAAATTGGAGCGACGTAAATTGAACGAGTGTGATAGAATTTCGCTGAATTCTTTTATTAATCATAATGTAAAATGATCTGATTGGGTCTCTGTTCGCCCTAACCTAGAAGTTTAATAGTGCATTTTACTCGCCATTTCATGCGCTTTGAGATGCCGCTTAGCCCAGTGCGCTATCTGAAATAGGAGCGACGTAAGTTGAACAAATGTGATAGAATTACGCTGAATTCTTATATTAACCGTAATATAAAATGATCTAATCGGGTCTCTGTTTGCCTTACCCGAGAAGTTTAATAGTGCATTTCACTCGTCACTTCATGCGCTTTGAGTTGGCGCTTAGCCCAATAAGCTATCTGAAATTGGAGCGACCTAAATTGAACAAATGTGATAGAATTTCGCTGAATTCTTATATTAACCAAAATATAAAATGATCTAATCGGGTCTCTGATTGCCCTACCCTAGGAGCTTAATAGTGCATTTTACTCGTAATTTCATGCGCTTTGAGATGCCGCTGGGCCCAATACGCTATCTGGAATAGGAGCGACGTAAATTGAACAAATGTGATAGAATTTTGCTGAATTCTTAAATTAACCTTAATATAAAATGATCTAATCGGGTCTCTGATTGCCCTACCCTAGGAGCTTAATAGTGCATTTTACTCGTAATTTCATGCGCTTTGAGATGCCGCTAGGCCCAATACGCTATCTGAAATAGGAGCGACGTAAATTGAACAAATGTGATAGAATTTTGCTGAATTCTTAAATTAACCTTAATATAAAATGATCCAATCGGGTCTCTGATTGCCCTAACCTAGAAGTTTAGTAGTGCATTTTCCTCGACATTTCATGCGCTCTAAGATGCCGCTTAGCACAATACGCTATCTGAAATAGGAGCGACGTAAATTGAACAACTGTGCACGAATTACGCAGAATTCTTATATTACCCATAATATAGAATGGTCTAATCGGGTCTCTGACTGCCCTATAATGGAAGTTTAATAGTGCATTTTGCTCGGCATTTCATGCGGTTTATGATGCCGCTTAGCCCAATATGCTATCTGAAATAGGAGCGACGTAAATTGAACAAATGTGATAGAATAACGCTGAATTCTTATATTAACCATAATATAAACTGATCTAATCGGGTCTCTGAATGCTCTGTCATAGAAGTTTAATAGTGCATTTTGCTCGGCATTTCATGCGCTTTAAGGTGCCGTCTAACCCAATAAGCTATCTGAAGTTGGAGCGACGTAAATTGAACAAATGTGGAAGAATTTCACTGAATTCTTATATTAACCATAATTTAAAATGATCTAATCGGGTCTGTGATTGCCCTATCATAGAAGTTTAATAGTGCATTTTGCTCGGCATTTCATGCGCTTTAAGATGCCAGACAGTCAAATACGCTATCTGAAATTGGAGCTACGTAAATTAAACAAACGTGATAGAATTACGCAGATTCTAATATCAACCATCATATACAATGATCTAATGGGGTCTCTGAATGCTCTATCATTGAAGTTTATTAGTGCATCTTGCTCGGCATTTCATGCGCTTTAAGGTGCCGTCTAACCCAATAAGCTATCTGAAGTTGGAGCGACGTAAATTGAACAAATGTGATATAATTTCGCTGCATTCTTATGTTAACCATAATTTAAAATGATTTAATCGGGTCTGTGATTGCCCTATCATAGAAGTTTAATAGTGCATTTTACTCGTCATTTCATGCGCTTTAAGGTGCCGCCCAGGCCAATACGCTTTCTGAAATTGGAGCTATGTAAATTGAACAAATGTGATAAAATTACGTTGATTTCTTATATTAACAATAATATAAAATGGTCTAATCGGGTCTCTGATTGCCGTATCATTGAAGTGTAGTAGTGCGTTTTAATCGTCATTTGATACGCTTTAGGATTCAGTTTAGCCCAATATGCTATCTGAAATTGGAGCGACGTAAATTGAACAAATGTGATAGAATATCGCTGAATTCTTATATTAATCATAATATAAAATGGTCTAATCGGGACTCGGATTGCCCTATCATAGAAGTTTAATAGTGCATTTTACTCGCCATTTCATGGGCTCTAAGATACTGCTTAGCACAATACGCTATCTGAAATAGGGGCGACTTAAATTGAACAAATGTGATAGAATTACGCAGAATTCTTGTATTAACCATAATATAATACGAGCAATTCGGGTCGCTGTTTGCCCTACCGTAGAAGGTTAATAGTGCATTTAACTCGATATTTCATGCGCTTTAAGATGCCACCTAGCCCAATACGCTATCTGAAATTGGAGCTACGTAAATTGAACAAGTGTGATAGAGTTTCGCTGAATTCTTAAATTAACCATAATGGAAAATCATCTGATCGGGCCTCTGTTTTCCCTGCGCTAGAAGTTTAATAGTGCATTTTACTCGACATATCATGCGCTTTAAGATGCCGCCGAGCCCAATACGCTTTCTGAAATTGGAGCTACGTAAATTGAACAAACGTGATAGAATTACGCAACATTCTTATATTAACCATATTAGAATACGATCTATTCGGGTCTCTGATTGCCCTATCATAGAAGTTTAATAGTGCATTTTACTCGACATTTCATGCGCTTTAAGATGCCGCCTAGCCCAATACGCTTTCTGAAATTGGAAATACGTAAATTGAACAAACGTGATAGAATTACGCAGAATTCTTGTATTAACCATAATATAATATGATCTATTCGGGTCTCTGATCGCCCTATCATAGAAGTTTAATAGTGCATTTTACTCGACATTTTATGCGCTTTAAGATGCCACCTATCTCAGTTCGATATCTGAAATAAGAGCGGCGCAAATTGGACAAATGTGATAGAATTTCGCTGAATTCTTATATTAACCATAATATAGAATGATCTAATCGGGTCTTTGATTGCCCTATCCGAGAAGTTTAGCTGTGCATTTTACTCGACATTTCATGTGCTTTAAGATGCCGCCTAGCCCAATCCACTATCTGAAATTGGAGCTACGTAAATTGATCAAATGTGATAGAGTCACGACGAATTCTTAAATTAACCATAATATAAGATGATCTAATTGGATCTCTGAATGCCCTATCATAGAAGTTTGATAGTGCATTTTGCTCGTCATTTCATGCGCTTTAAGGTGCCGCTTAGCCCAATCCGCTATCTGAAACAGGAGCGACGTAAATTGATTAAATGTGATAGAATTCCGCTGCATTCTTATATTAACCATAATAAAAAATGATCTAATCGGGTCTCTGATTGCCCTATCATAGATGGTTAATAGTGCATTTTACTCGCCATTCCACGCGCTTTAAGATGCCACCTAGCCCTATACGCTATCTGAAATAGGAGTGACGTAAATTTAACAAATGTGATAGAATGTCGCTGAATTCTTAAATTAACCATAATATAAAATGATCTAATCTGATCTCTGTTTGCCTTACCCCAGAAGTTTAATAGTGCATTTTACTCGCCATTTCATACGCTTTGAGATGCCGCTTAGCCCAATACGCTATCTGAAATAGGAGCGACGTGAATTGAACAAATGTGATAGAGGTTCGCTGAATTCTTATATTAACCATAATGTAAAATGATATAATCAGATCTCTCTTTGTCTTACCCTAGAATTTTAATAGTGCATTTCTCTCGTCATATCATGCGCTTTGAGATGCCTCTTAGTCCAATCAGCTATCTGAAATAGGAGCGACGTAAATTGAACAAATGTGATAGAATTTCGCTGAATTCTTAAATTAAC